>JAARMF010001433.1:10737-29768 GCA_022844705.1 Toxascaris leonina
CCCCCCCCCCCCCCCCCCCCCTGTCACGCCGAGGGAAGTTTGCATCGCATCAGTTCACGTTCACATTAAACAAGTCTGGATTAAATATGCTCTAATTCTTATCCAAATATAGACGTCGTAGTCCGCTTCATGTTCACGATCTTTAAAAGACTAGCGAGAAACGAGGCTGCCATATACTGTGGCCATTGCGTGTTAGCTTCATATCTCATCGCGAACTCGTTGAACGAATTTAATATCAAAGGAACGACTGAGACGCTTACTGTAAAGCAAATCAACAGCGCATAACGAATAAACAAGGAGAATAGAATCAGTCGATCAAACAAGACCACTTGATACGCGAATAAAATCTGCATTTGGGAGGCATGGATAGAGACGCATCCCTTTCAATTATGGAATGCGTTAAGAATGTTGAATAGCAAGATGAATACATAAAACGCTGTCCGAGACGAATATGTGAGAAGCGGTTAATCGCTTCCACTTTGTGCGAAAGTGAGAGCGATTTCATCACTCTGGACAAAATTAGCAATCCTCAATCTTTGACCCTTTCACCATAAACCTATGAAGAATAAGTTGAGTTAAAAAAACCCAGATTTATACTTTACTCCAATCTCCACTTAGCAAATCCGCTATTCTGTCTAAATCCGAACGTTTGTTCTTGCAAAAAAAAAAACTAGCTGGTCTAGCTACAACAAGAACTGAAATGCCAACCGCTTGTGCAGAGGGCAAATGCGCCAGGACTGTGGTACTGAAAACATCAAAAAATGAAACAAGAAGTGGCGGACTGATGGCTTCAAATAAAACCCCACACACGGCTTTGCGCAGCTGTTCACATATCCACCGCATCAACAACAGGTGGTCTCGACGGTACGATCGGATCCCTCGGCATCACGGAATCCGGGAACAACTGAGCATAACTCGCTACCGGAATATAGTTGGCCGTGATCACTTTGCCTGCAAAAACAACACCACATACGACGTACAACATTCAGCCGCGATACTAATATGTAGTTCCAGTCCACAATAGTTTGCGTACATCTAAAGTGAACTAAATTTTAACAATCAACACACGGCTGCAACTTCGACAGAGCCAAATATGCCATGGAATGAACCCACATTTTATATTCACAAATGAAAGACACTTAAAGACCTTTACAAACAAAACATCTATGGCTTTCCTGAGCCTTGTGACGCACCCAAATAGCATGAGGCGGGAAACGAAAGGCTTGATTTAGCTTAAATGGGAATAGAGCGCAATCAGCTCATATCAGGCCCAAAACATTCCCATCCATTGAACAAAACAAAAACAATGAGATGCAAAGTCCACACAACGCAACTTCTAATTCCATCGCCCCCTAGTAGAAGTGGCAAGAACAAAGCACTTACCAGAGAACCATCTGCCATGAAGCGAATTCACTGATTTGTACGCCGCAGCAACCGACGGGCATTTCACATAGACATTTCCGCTGGGTGATGCTCTATCGACGAAGATATGAACTACTCCTAAATCAGACAGTTGCGCAACGTCTCCATTAAATAGCCCAGCCAACCAGAATGTTTCATTCATACCACTAGTCGAAGAATTTGCAAAGGAATGTTTCTGTTGAAGCCTAAACCTAAGCCAGACAGATGACTGACTTACCACAGCCATTTGATCTATTTATTCAGACCTTCCCCTGTCGAGGAGGATTCAGTATACCGGGTGATTAAAACTGAAGCGATATTGCGAACGAAGTCTTAGAGGCCACCACGATATAGAAATGAGATTACAACCTCAAGCATAAAAGTAAATGATAGCACAGTCACAGAATTCTTCGGCATCCCCATTATAAGTATTAAAAAAACTGCGTATGAGATGAGATCGGAAGAAGACAACGACTTACCTCCATTTTTAGCGCACTCCTCGATTACGTCATCTCTCACTTCATCTGCCCAATTCTCGCCTGTTTCTCTGAACATAAAAGCATAAGGCACATGTTCAAAAATTGTCGAGACGATACTGTCCTCTACAAAAACACTGAAGCTTCTAAAAGACGCAAAAATCATTACTCACCGTCTGCCCAAAAACTGCAAATTATACAACCGAAAGAGATAGCTCACTAAAGATGCGTGTTGATCCAAATCCAACCCTGCCAAAATACTGTCTCATCATTCGCCATCACCACCAATGAAACACACTTAACGAGATTGCAATACAGTCATCTGACAACTTATGTGAAGGCTATGGTTAAGCCCGATCACAACGAACATCTACCTCGACTCAACTCGTATGAGTGAAGTCAAATACAATCCACCTAAATGTATTAATAAAGGAAGCTAGAACTATTGCCACTCGAAGTGTTTCATCAAAAGAACAAAATCAAATATATTGAAACTTACTGTGCCGGGTCGAACATATTCGACAAGAGGAAGCACTGCGTCGCTATCGGCGGTATTGCCAAATTTTGTGAGCTGTCGATCTGTTGCTGCTGATGATGATTTTGCGCAAGCATGTCCTTCGCGCTTTTCGGCAGCTCAAGCCCGCTTCCTGAAAATACACCCCTTAACTTTGACTCAACTGATGATATAAACGTGAGACAAACGCGACGCGACCTCACCAAAAGCTCGAGCAGGGTGAACTCCAAGGAGAGATTAACCACTCGCTACTTTGATAACCTCATTAAGAATCACTACAAATACAATGCACAGCTTATGTGTTGAAATACTCTAAATATGCTTCGATAAACTTTCTAGAGGCTAACCAACTCGAAAACGGTTGCTCAGGAAGCATATCCAGCTAGCAGTATGTTCGTATTCAATACGCTCGTCTAGTCTCCGCCACAAACATTCTATGCGAAGAGAAAACCAGTGCTACTATCCTTCGCCAAAATTAGTCATCATATGCGCAATACTACCACCCCTTGCAACTTGCAGTCAGCAAGCCGAATTAAACGAAAAGTAAACTGCAGGCGTAACGACCTCAAAGTATAAAACGCACCTTCAGCGAGTTTGGCCATAAGGTGAAGTCTGCCGCTGGTACCCAGGTCGATCCCACGACGATCTGCCTCGTCCGTGTCAAGTGTGCGTTGAGGCGGTTGTGGCGGAGGTTCATCTCCTTCCACCGTACCCACCTCAAATTACTTTCAATCAGATTGGGTGATTACAGAAGATAAAAAGAGCTGTAAATATAAATGGATGGTAGTTAAAAGCGAATTAAATAATACTACTGTATCTTCCGTGCAATGCAAATGTCATATACACCGTAAAAAAAGTAGATAAAATTAAAACTGCGTTTTTTTAACTTTTTCCTTTCCAGACAAAATCAACAATTACAGATAACTCCAATATGTCTCACAAGCTGTTACAGAAACTGAAAGATATAAACGTCACAATTTTTCAAAATATTGGTAAACTTCTTCACGCCTCCAAATCTCAAATGAGATGTAGCCCCGAACTTCGTACGTGCGAAAAACAACAGGCATAACTTCAACAGCAACCCTAAATAGAGGAGGGAGAAAGAGAATGAAGCTCACTCCTCCCGAGTGATGGCGAACCCAAGTTTACATGCCCAACCATGCGTGAAACCTCGCATGTTTCCCTATTATAACACCGAATAATTTAATTTGACTGTACAAGAAACTTAACACGACTGCGAACAGTGGTCATCACACTCACATTCAACCGTAACTCGACAGTAAGCAGAAACCTTGAAGAAAATTCACGATGCGACGACTCAGAAAGTCTTCAAGCTACAACGTACCTTCATAGGACGCCCAGCTAGCTCGAATCCGTTCATTTGCTCCATAGCGCGTTTGGCATCGTCGGCGTGGCGGAACTAAAACAACGCGAATAGAAGAACGACCTCAGCGGAACAGACAAGTAAAATACCAGAAGCAAAAACTTGCTTCTCACAGTTTCTATCGTTCACGGGCTCAGTTGGTCGTTCTCTGAAACGAACTTCTCAGACATATTGCAGCTATCTTTTTCACGAGCACTCATATCCCTACATCTTAAGAACAACTTCACAGAAAGCTCACCGTGACATAGGCATATCCTTTAGATACCCCACTAAGGTCGGTAGCTATTTCCAGCGTGTCGATCTGAAAACAGTCATTCAACAAAATATTCACATTTCACGCAAAAATCGAAGTTCCTTCCTGCCTTAGATCTGCTAGACGAATTCCAACAAGTTCATTTAAAAAAGTCTTTTCCTCTCACTATTCGAGTTACTAGCTTTATCGATGTTAAATGCTTGATAAATGAATTGCAGCATGCTTTCAAAGGCTGAAAAAAAAAACGTCTTCACATCATAGGATGAAAGAGGACACCAATTACGTTCGACCGAGTGTGCATGTAACTTCTGACATCCTCACTCTACCTATAGCAATTAAACTTGGGAACACATCAACATCGCCACCTCATTGAACTCCACGAGATGGCAATGAAGTAATATAAAAACCAACAAGTGAAATCTCTTCCCCGTAATAATCTTCTCTAGCAATTGTGAGATTATAGAGGCTTGGAAATGCGTGAATGAGCGACGAGGAATAAGTAAACAAAAAGTAACCTACTTTGCCAAAAGGTTCGAAGATGCGCCTGAGCATATCCTCAGTGATGCTCGTGTGCAACTGTCCAATGTACAGCTTCAAAGGACCGGTGGTATTCGTCGGACCAAATCCAAGTGACCCGCCGACCGTATTATTGGCTGCACGATTTCTTTCAGCCAACGTTGGTTGGATTACAAGAGGCGCACCCAGTAACTTCTGCCCGTTCAACGCCAATGCCTAAAGCATGTGTAGGCGAAAAACCTTTGCTACGCGTGTTATTCATATTCCTTCTAGCAGCTTCGTTTTCCGCCTCCTCGCCTTTTCATCAGGAACGAAATAACTTTCTAGACAGCCACCTCCACACCAAACGATTCTTAACGGAAACAAGGACCCCCTCCAAATTTTTGCTTGCAACACAGCGACAAGTTTATAGCGCCAACCATTTCTTCCACTGAATTGCTGCGAGTATCACAAACACATGACGGATGAGAGAAAATGGCAAGTAAGTTCCCCTATGCAAGTTAATCGGATCTATTAAGAGGGTGGACAACGATTACCAGATTAACACTCTCGATTTCCCAAAACTCTACGTAGCAGATGCCCTTCGACCTCCGAGTCTTCGAGTCGGTGATGATACGCACATCGCGAACATGACCAACACTCGAGAAGAATTCTTCTAAATCGCGCGGCCGCGTCTGTCTTGCTATCTGCAAAGCAGTAAATTTTCTCTAAATTTCGAAAAATAATACAAAAAGTGAAGCCTAAATTGAACAAACGGATACGCTGCCACATCACAGCAGTTTCTTTCTGAACTAATGAATGGCGCAGGAAAGCGAAGCGCGAAAAGCAAAAGACGATTACATTCAAACGGACAAACACTTGCAAACACGGTGAAGGCTACCGGTATTGGCGACCAAAGCGAGGGAACAGAGAGATGAGGAAGAGTGGATATCAACATATCCATACGCGCTTGTGAGTGATATACATTTTCTGCAAGAGGACACTGAATATCTTTTATATGCTTACTTTTCGCGGGAACAGATATTCAAAAGTTCACCTGCAAAATGAATACGGTGCGTTGATCTCGCTCCTCAGAAGTCATATCGAGCTTTGCGTTCGGCGGAGGTGATCGTCGAGCTGTGAATGGCATTCTAAACACAAAAAATATAGCCCCATCCAAAAAGCCTGCCTTCAACAGTTTAACCCCGCACATTTTCGCCGCTTTCATTTAGAGCTTTTATCGTCACTCATGATCTCACTTGGACAGTGAAGTTTTGAGTTACTGCGGCAAAACCACAGCACCAATAAAATGTGCATACATCGTAGAAACATGCATTATGCTAACGGTTCTCTACCACTCATGATATATATGGCATTGAAATAATCATAATGCCATACGAGGGATATTCACTGCTCCACTAGTTCTAATCTGGTGCGCTTCATTCGCTCAAAATAACATTTTCTTTTAAATAAAACGCTACCCTCCTCTAAAACAATCGCAGAATGTCAGGCGTATTTATTTCACTCCATATGAATATCCCAGGTTCTACCGTATGTCAAACTCTTGCACGTGATACTCATCTGCATTCCCTGCATTTGGCTATAAAAACTCATAACGATCGAAATAACACCAAAAAAAAAAAAATCAAACTTACACATCTCGTCTTTCCGGCCCTGGTAGGCGCGGTCCACGAGGTGGCGAGCGCCTCCATGGCGGTGAAAACCCACGGCGATCACGATGGTCCAAAACACGCGGGCGTGACCTTGAAATGCAAGCGAATCATTAAAAAGCCGACTAATGAAAGTATGAGAATCAATAAGTCAATAACGGTGACAGGGGAATGATTAAAGATGCCAATAATCATCACATAATGAGGATTGGCTGAAATGCTCACACCGCAAAAAAACTGCGCGAGAAAGCTTATTACCAAGATCGGCTCCTTCTGCGGCGATCACGAGATCTTGAACGTCGTCTGCGATCACGCGACTTAGAACGATGATGGTCACGTGAACGTGAACGAGAGCGACCGGAACGCGAACGACGGCGATGCGAACGAGATCTGAGATTCAAGCAGTTCCAAATAATATTTCGAATTGAAAAAAGAAAAAAAAAACGCAGATATAACGGTGCCCAAGTGTAGCCTGTAGTGCGGTGTACTAATAGTAAACCGACGCTAACTACCCACTGGATTGCTGCATGCTTATATACAAAATGCTACCACAATAAAGGGTACGTGCAATCTGCCTGTCCCACTGCATTAAAACCAAACACAATAATAGCGCGAACACATCCATCAGCTGTGGTTGATTTTCACCGGGGTAAGAACATCGGGCATTAAAATGCGAACCTGGAACGCCGACGAGAAGACCGACTTCTCTTGCGCGAACGCGAACGGCGCCGGCGGTCGCGAGATCGGTCTCCAGAACGCGAGCTGAAAGGAAATTAATACATACTGCTCAAAAGGCCTACTTGACATAACCTAGACTTCCAGCTGCAAAAACCAAAAATAAATCGTGTAGACGAATACAAGAAATGGTGGGTTCTGATCGAAACACCATCAAAGCTTGTATTTTCAGCATCAATCCTCTCTCCACACAGATGTTTCCAGCCTGAACGCGATACCAATTCTTCCCACTACCACCCCACTCCTCTCCATAAAAATAGCGTCCAACATAGCCGCAGCTGGTTTTCAGCAATGAAAAGCGATCAGAAGGCATCTTTAAACCCAACAACGGTATCAACAGTGGCAAATCAACCAGGTCTCCTCGCAGACAGCGCAACAGGTCATGAGGACGGCTGCGTCTTACCTGAATTTATACAGCCGCATGTCCAGCTTACTCATGCATTTACGTAATAGCGGCAATGTGGGAAGCCTAAAACCGGACCAAAAACCTAGCTGGTCAAAAAGCCGTTTTTCAAGCAATTCTCACTCACTACAGGCTGAACAAAACATTCAGTTGGAGCAATCGAAAAGAGATGATGCCATCTATCAGGCAATGAGGACAACTACTGGTGAGTAAGCGATCACTGCTCAAAAGTCTGCGAGGGCTATGGAATTTTAAGCGGAAACAAAAACTGCCTGATGAAAATCTATGAAAAAACATAGGACAAAATACTTCCCGTAGCTAAGCCAAAGAGAAAATAAAAATTATACATGAGGACCCACCAGCGTATCAACAATTACATATCTCCGTGCAGTGAAGCAAATGACAACGAAAATGATAGCAAAACATCTCACCGAGACTTCTTCTTACGATCCCGGCTCGAACTCCGCTTACGCTTCTTCTTTTCTTTGTCCCGACTGCGCGACCGGCTACCCGATGAACCCCTGCAAGCAAACAGCGGAATAAACACGACAACAAATCAATAACTTCAATAACATCTGGTCAGCCACACCACACCGACGCCAATAACCTCCAACAACCTAAGAAATATAAGCTGCCAAAATTTTGTTTTACGCCTTAGATTATCAGTGAAGATGCTACAGACATATTTTCTTCGTCTCCAGAAAAAGGAAGAAAATAGTTCCTCTCCAGAATTTCAGGAGAAAATTTCAATTTAAAACGTAGCTAACTTATGTGAACTTTATTAGTATAAACCAAAGCAAATGCCTCAACGTCCAACATTACTGAAAAATGAAAGTCGATTTCTTTTAATCATTATCAGCTAGCAAAGAATACTAAGGTGCGGTTCGTTGAAGAAACATCAGATACCCTAGTGAACATTGCTTCATGACTATCAGCTTTTTTTCGAGTTGTCAAACTTTAAGCCAACGAAACTCAGAAAACGATGAAAAACAATAAACGCATTAGGGAAAACTCGACGCTAGTAATAGTCAACAAAGAGGCGCCGAACCATCTCATGATGCGGCCGACCAGAAATGTTTTCAACAATTGAAACACAACGCCACATGATGCACAAGTTAAAAATGAGCAGACGATCCAGCAGCACATAAATAAATAAAGAAACGCGGCCAACTGAGGACACCTAAAATATTGTTACAACGGGTGGGGAAATCCCCCAGCGAATGATTCAACGTGCGCCACTGCGTTCGTCCAATCGGGATCGTCAATCGTGTTATGCCTGTAACACTGGGGCGCGCCGGAATTTTCAATTCTCCCACTACTGTTGCTTCATTCGAATGGAACTTCACCTTCAGAATGCATAAAAAATGCTTAAAGCAGACATTTTTCGGCACACTTTTTGTGCAATTTTTTAAGTCAATTAGAACATACTCCCCTGAAACATGTTTGCAAGAAAATGTGGCAGCATAATGATCAAAAAAACCGAACAAAATTCCGCTAAAAAGGCAGGAGGAATATGAAAAGTTTAGAAGTGTGTGGCGCGCCCCAAACGTATCGATAGGCATGAACACAAATCAACAGTCTGCGTACCTCGTCCGCATCTCTTCTTCTGCCATTCAAATCTCTCCTTTAAATCGTCCATCGAAGATGCCGCATTTATATGCAGAAATGAGGGTGGCACATAGAGTTGTTTCAATCGAGCTTTATGTGTCTCTACAACGACGAATCGGCTTAGCACTTGGTTTTCAGCGTTCCACACCAACCTCCCCCACCAGGTTTGTTACGGCTGATAGCGCTGGGGCCCTTCATACATATTCTGACAACCGCCATATTACTGCTGTTATCAGCAAATATTTCAGTTATTCTTGCTACTTATCAGTAACATCATGTAGATGTCAAAAATGGTTGTTAAATGTAGCAAACAAGCAAACTGCTCCGTTTACCTTCCGTCCCATACGTTTTCATCCAAATTTATTACGCAAACGTAACCACCTGCCGTTCAACATGCGATAGTATGCACACTTTACGCTCGCAAATAAAACCACTGTTGCAGTAGAGATCTCTAAGCTGCACTCATCTCTTCATCTGCATCCCCATACACTATCTGCTGCCTCATAACTCTGAGTCCAAATCATTGTCTTATCTTCCTCCATGAACACTTGGAAAAAGACTTACGTAAACAAACAATAACTTGGACAACTAACATAGAACTAGTTATAATCACTTCTACCAAGCCTAACGAAAACTAGTAAGAGTTCAATTCTTTGCGTAACTTCGAAAAATTGGTTGATCATATTTCGCAAAAAACGACATAACAAGATCTACCCGCAACTCCCTCCAGAGTTCCCGCCACCACCTCTCCACCCAAAAAAGGCGCTGATTTAAAACGAACATAGTTATATGGACTATGAGCAATAAAAAGCTGATGAAAAAAAAACCGGCTGCTGCCGTACTGCTGCAAACAACACCAGCGAATGCAATTCACACAACCACATCCAAATATCGATCGCGTTCCCTTCTCGTAGACGCACAAAGATGAACAGCAATAAGAGTAGCGCTGATGCACGTTGTGGCCCTAAATCAAGATGTATAGATCAATGCAAATGGAAACTAACTTCGACCTCGAGCGCCTTTTGCGCTCCTTCTTCCTATCGCTTTCTAGCCTCTTGTCGCCTTCTTCGTTCTCCACCTTTACCGCACCATTCGTCGACGTGTTCATTTCGATGTCATCATTCGTATCCTTTGGTGGATCGCCACGAATCAAAGCTGCCATCGGTTCCGTATGCCCGTGACCATTATTTCTATCTGACTGTAAAGAGGCCTCTTTGATCTTCTGTGGCTGAGGAACGAAAACTGAATATTACTCTGTGATGACAGTAAATGAGAGCGACTGAAAGAGGGAGCGAAATTTCAGTGCTAATACTGACAGTATTTGTGACACGATGAATTTGCGCCAACAGCTCACACGCTTATTTTAAAAATTTCCTATAAAGTCGCACTTCGATGCTTTCCTACGCAGAGAAGGAACCTTTTATCTCAAGCTCGAGAAAAAAATTCACAGGACGCGAAACCATGGATGACTATTTAACAAGTGGGAACTGAAATCAATTGCGGAGGCGAAAACACAGAATTATTAGAAAATACTGAGTTAATTTGTGTCACTGGGGCTTTCGAAAACGTTACGGCGATAGATGTAACTCAGGTGACAAAAATAGAAAAGAGAAATTACGACGACTATTCTGATCGGTGGAGATGGATCAACTTCGGAAAGAGAAAACCAAACGGAAAATTCTAATACAGCCATGTGAAGTGCAAATGAAAAAAACGGTTGGAAGAAACTGGACTGTAAAGCTACAGCTATTTGAAGCAGCAAATTATTGAAACGAACGCGCATCCGACATGGAAGCATCTCAGCTGAAGCGCCATTTCTATATTCAGCCGCTGTACTATAGTAAATTATCCGAAACTTCGAGCGCTGTCTCAGCTTGCATTGCTATGTTATGAAGACGACAGATTTCGTATCATCGCTCCCACTCTTCGGAATCAATGACTAACGTTATCTATCGTTCTTGCCTCTCTTGTCACCGTCGACACCCCAAATAAAATCAACTCTATTTCAGTGGAAACATGAACCCTGCTGGTTCACGCAATGCCAGTTTCGCTAACATGATACAGCGATGCAACAGTGAGATTCATAAAAGAGCGACAGCGCCTGAGAGGAATATGCAGAATTGAAAGATCTTCCTGATCAATATCGACCATTCAGACAATTACGATGGACTTACTTCGTCGATTTTATCGAGCGCTTCCTCCAGCATTGCGTCCACATCTTCCGGCTCACCCATCTTCATATAAAAACTTACCAAAACACCTGTGCTGGAACTGAAAAACAGTGCTATAAATTCTCGTTCAAAACGTGATACTTCGGAGGTTTCATTCAGAGACATGCTGACTGCTAAGTGTCTATGACATTGACGCACAGGCACAAGAACTAGCACAATGATGCTGTTGGAAGCTCTGAAAACAAAAGACACGAGGAAAATTTCAAGAGCACGAGGAAACGCAACTGTACGATCCCAGCAGAAGTCAGTAATAACCCTTCAACCTTCCCACGACAAAACATCCACCGCCCCTCCTGACAAACCCCTTTACCCACGCCCACTCACGTCCTGCCTCGAAAGCGCAAATCATGGAACGAGACGCGTCGCTTCGCAGCGATCTGTACACTGCGAGGCTAGTATGCACTGAAACAAGCAATACGTTTGAAATGCTAGTGAATGAAAACTTTCGAGAGTTCTTTTTGTTAAATGCTGGAAAACACTGAGCGCTTTTAAGAGTTCGCGAATATTTCGTTAGGATATATTCGCAAAAGCCGAATTCGTTTGCAGTTGTTCCATGTGGCAGTGCATAACTCCCCCTCAACATCCTTTCGTTGCACCCCGTTACATCTAATGCTCATTAGCGCGAGTTTTCTTTCCGAGACCAATTTTCTGGACGTCACTCTCAAACACTTCGAAGTTGTAAATGACTAGATAAAGGATCCGAGCTGTTCGCGTGTTTGATACATGACGAGGTTCTGTTATAGACGGATTTAAATGGTGGTGGCGGGTGGAAGTGTCGTTACATGTCCTTCACAAATTTTCTCCTCCAACAGTTTGTTCTGGAGCACATATTCACTCCTGACAAATACAAAGCAGTAAGGTTATTCCCAAATGCAATATTTGTCAACGCTACGTCGCTGCCCACAGCACCATTTAAAGCAGTATGAAAACTGTGGAATAGGCAAATTCGCCGAATTCTTCGGAGGCAGCTGTTTCAGTTAGCATCACTTCCTCAACTTGCTGGCAGTAACGCTTCAAAGACGCTGTATTTCGAAAATTGCTAACAACGCTCAAGAATGGACAAGAAAAATTTCGCAACAACCAATCGGGCGATCGTTTGATTGGCACCACTTTGCGAGTCTTGATTCAAGCAAGCGTGACGACAAGCCGAAACCGACCGTCTTACTGTGGAGCTTTAAAAATTTTGCAGTGAATTAAAAGGGGAGGAAGAAGAGAAAGAAAGGAGGAGAGAGAGGAAGAAGCAGAGGGCGGGGAGAAAGGGAAAAGGGGAGAAGGAGGAGGGAGAGAGATGGATAGATAAGTGTGATCAAGGTGTTTAATAGGGGCATTGCAAAGTCAGTGGTAGTTTTTTTATTCTGCCAGGAGTTTTCTCAACGCCAAACCGCTGGTGCACTTGTCGCTTCAATAGTTCTCCTAGACACCCTTTAGCATGTCGATGCCTTTATTTCAAATTTTGAACCGCTTCAGCAGCATTGTTATTTGCATAAACAAAATCGTTTTGGCGGTTTTACTGATTTGTTGAAAGAGCTTCATGCCTTTTTATTGTTGATTGCTTGATTCAGTGAAAGGCTCAAGTACTGAACGAATATTATATGTGAAGGGAATGTACTCAATATCTGAGGCCTGGTGTTGTTAGCATACGAATGTGCATATAGATGAGAAAGGAAACAAAGGTGAAACTTGGATGTGAAGTGTATGGGGGATGCCATGCAAAGCTAAATGTCTGACTGGCTTGTCTACAGCCTAGCATGTCCGTTTCTCTTGAAAGTGGTGCGGTGCGCATGCGCAAGCCCCGCGGGAGTATGTGTAGTTAGGCTGCATGGCAAGAAGCCGCTAGTCTCACATTGTTTTGTCTCATCTTCGATGCTGCTGTTTCGTTGATAGAAGTGCTTACTGGTTTGCGTTTGTTAAGCAGTTGCTGCCATCGGAGGATGCCAAATATTTGTTGCTGCCTAATGATTGACGCATCGTTTAAACATTTATTGCTTATTGATGTTCTCTTAGTACCTTCACAAAACAAAAGTGCACAGTGTTCTTCAAATCTCACGACACGTTCTATCTGTGAGTGTGACTCCAAAGATTCAAATTCAGGCGACTGAGCTTCATCGGCGAAACATTTTATTCGCCATGTACATAACCTACGACCGTTCAATGCATAATTGTTATCCGAGAATACTTTCCTCTACCACAAAAGCCACAGGACTTTTCTATTTGTGTATTAGTATGAGCGATCTCATGCTAATGAGCCAAGAGAACTGGGATTCCCCATGAGGGCATTTTCTGCAAGATCTTTTTTTTTTCAAAATTTTGAAGTCTTTTGAAGTACTATCTCGGTTTTTCTTTCATTTCTGCTCTTCGCTGGTCTCATATTTGAAAAGGGCACCCTGCAGTTGTCGCCGTATGCAATCCGAATGTCACTTAGTGAAATTTGTAGAGTGCATAGAAAGATTAAAAGCACTGTCCGTTCTGGCCTAGCTAACAACAAAACTTTTCAAGTCATCATGCATCTTTTGCTGCTTTCTTTTTTTCACCACAACAGCACAGGGACAAAAGCAGTACAGGAACAGTAAAGGGAAATTTCAATGAAAGATTTTATGAAACTCGAAAAATTTCGCTATCATCCGAGTCCTTTGGAAGGTAATCGTTGTCTCGTCACCTACTTCCTCCATACGCCAATTTGTACCATTTATATGAACTCAACGGTCAGTAAGTTTTCCCGGTTGGCTAGTTTTCGCGCATGCATGTGCTTGCTGTGATACTCATAGACCGTTGGTGGGCATCCCCCAGAACAACTTCAGAAGACTGACTCCAGAGTTGGGAGAGAGTTGACTTGCTCGCCGCAGGCGGGTTACTCATAGTCAACAAATTTCGCTATCATCCGAGTCTTTTGGAAGGTGATTGTTGTCTTATCTCTGATATTCCAGACTCGGAGTCGTCAGGACTCGATTCATTCTTTTTAGAATCAGCCTCGGACGTGAGTTTTGGCCGATTCTTGGGTTAAAATGAGAATTCATACAAGAAAGGGCTATGCTAGTACTGAGAATTCGTATTTCTTTTTGTACTAACTGCGGAATCATGGATCTTCAGTACAGTCAAAGGCCGTTGACGATTTCCTGGCCAAATCTCGGGACCGGAGACTAATTATCTGAACAGTACGTAATCGGTGGATAAGTACCGGTGTTGTTGTTAACCATTAATAGCACTGATATCGATTATGATAATCAGTATTAGCATTAATATTGTCACAATTAATGTTGATACACTAATTAGCAGTGTAATATTTTGAAGGCAGTAGCACTGCTAGCTATATTTGGAAGCATTTGGTGAGTACAACTACTTGTTACTTGCTACTGATGTTAGTGAGAGTCCATATTAGTTACTTTTGATAAATACCTCCTAACTACCACTACAGCCGACGCTTATCGGTAGGAGTGGTGGCAGTAGTGGTATTGCTATTCTCAGCACCCCACTGCTAACTGCTGACACTACTGTCATTCGTAGTACTCCCATTACTGCTAGCACTGCTAGTAATACCAGTAGGATTATCGAGCTGTGTAATGGTAAAAGTGTTGGTTGCACTAAATAAATTTTTCATTGTCGTCACTTCGAGAAAACCAAAAAAATCATTTTCACTAGTGACGATTCTCCGGGGAATCCATGTTAAAAAACAACGAACGAAGATGCGCGAGATTCTACGTCTTCGACTTTTTGCTGAACTCGTTATGTCGTCGAGGCTTCTTCGCGTTTCGCCATCCACACTTCCCGCCGATTGCCAAATAGTCGCTTTCCACATAAACCAGCTTAGCTCGACTCCATTTGGTAGGACCAGAGATACGACCGCTCAAATTCAATGAAAAGCGATTCGGTATATATGCACATCAGTTCATGCTTAACTAGAAAGCGCCTTTGAAAGCCATAAAACTCAACACCACCCACGCATCTTAGCGTTTTTGCTAGCCGAACTCTTGCTGGATGACGCCTGTGCAAAAAATCCATGACTGACACTTTTTATTGACGCTATCCGTATGTGCATTTCGCAGCTGAGCATATGCTTTTTTCGTTTTATTTTTCGCTGGTGACGAGGGAAATCCCATTCGCTTGAATAAATGTGTGATGATGATATTCAGCCAACATATCTCAAACAGCCGAAGGCCGTCACTTATCATTGGGCCAAACATGCGAAGAGCCCCATTTCCCTTCCTCACCGTATTGATGGGAGCCTGCGATGACTTCCTAGGCTCGTCCCAAAGTCGACTACTGCCAGCTCAGTTTTTCTAGCGAGATCAACACTAATAAATGAAACGGTGATTACAAACAAGCAGATGTTGCATTCGTCGAGGTGTTTATGAACGCCGATTTGTTCCTCACCGGGTAATGATCAAAGCTTTGCCCTGTCTACGCGCGCATTAGCAGGTGATTTGTCTTACAACCTGATTAAGGTGCACATCAAATGAGTGTGTTGATGCGACCCAAATTGCTTCTACAGTATCGTCATTGCTGTGGAATCACTGCGCTAAGCTCCTATTAGCTGTGCATTTCGAAAGTTGATAACTCTGAACGTCGATCCTATGTGGCAAAGTTTCTTCTCTGTCGTATTTTTGTCGAGTGCAGAGGAATGTTTTCGGAAAGTGCCGAAGTGCCGTTCCTCACTAACTGCGCAATGGATTTCGGCGGATATTCCGTTCCGTTGAAAATGATGCTGGCAACCGTTAGCTAAAACAATTCGCCTCGGCTTTTGAAACAGAAGGACAGTTTCATCATCACTTCGTATATTTTATCACTGTTCCATCAGAAATATGCATCCGAATTCGTTCACTGTTCCTGATCTCTACGATTTATTCTTTCCACATTGCAGGTGCGAAATTTTACGGCACAGTTTTTTTGCTGCGAATAATATTTCTCTATTACCGACCTTCTGCCGGAGGTCTCATTTTTCTATTTTATGGTATCACAATGTCGAGCTCTTTAGTTCCTACTCCATTTCCACTCCCATTTCGGAGGATGTTCTACGATTTGGACTTGAAGCACCTCTTATCTGCACTGGCGGAGGAAGATCAATTCGCTATGCCTACCGTGAAAAAAGAAGAACCTCGGAAAATTTATAACTTTGTAGAAGATGGAAAGTTGAAGCGTGGGGTTGAGGGGAGGAGAGAGATGGGGAGGTGCCCTAATTTTTCACCCATGCACAAGGCAGCTTTTTGTGTGGAGTGGTGTTCTGCTTGGTTGCCATCGGTGGAGTGGTGTGCATGTATCGAGAATACCTACGATATGACATTTCTCGAATTTTTTAGTGAATAACATCAGTAACAGCTGCTATGGTGAAGCCCTTGAAAGATACCTGAAATAAAGCGTTGGAGTGAACTTCGGGAATGGGCTGTTTGCTCTATTTAGGGAGTGGGAGTCACGAAGTTGGTCTCTCTTGTTTCCGAAGTCGGAGTCAGCAAGTGAAAAACTGCAGGGACAAAGCTGAAGTCATTTTAATTTAACCGAGCTACCACCGACACAGATGCTTTACACGGTTCGCTGTAACGCACAACTCTGCGCAGCTGATGTGTTGTTGATGCATGAATTTTCATAATTTCCGCAGTTTTTGCACATATTGGTATTGCAATTCTACATGTTCGGACGTTGTGCTAGATGAAAAAAGAATCCCAGAAAAGAGAGCGGTAGCGTAAGTGATCACGTGTCAATTTCAGACTTCTCTTGAGACATCAACTGTGTCATCAGAACTTAAAGGTGAGAGAAGAATGTTGGATGCCATCGCCATATGCAGTCACAAGTGTTAATACTTTCCTCTCACTTTCGCAGCATATCCGTAGCGTGTTTCTTCATTGGTTGCTTTAGCTCTTTCTTGTCAACTGCTTTAGTAAGTGAACCTTGCAAGAGCGCTCAATGTCGAGCGTTTTGTATTCTCTAACCATATCTAAGGGTTTATTGCGATTGCGAAGTGCACGATCCAAATTTTACAGTCGTTTGCAACTTTAGCAATGCATTGCTTTGTGGCACTAAGCACGGCATTATTCCTGTCTATGCACTTTGTTTGTTAACTATATTCAAAGACGAACTTACTGCGTAGTGGTGTGCGTGAAGGCGTTGTGATGAGAAGCACCACTGTAAATGGAGCACAGTTTAGGGTTATAACTGTGGATCATGGCCACGCAAGCATGTGTGGAAGTGGATGAACAGAAGAGCAATTTCAGCTCTGCTACTCATGAAGGCTTGAAGCTTTAGTGACAGTCTGCAACAACCTTGCAACCTGATGGATATATATATATATATATATATATATATATATATATAATGAGCACAATAGTAACTAGGATCCAAACAAGCCCTCGGCGTTTACTCACCCTCCAACAACACTGCTACCGTCGATATTCTGTCTTCCTAAGCGATAACAGCAGGTAGGATCGCATAATAACGGCCAAATATAGATCATGACCAAAAGGCGAGACTTGCAGAAAACTTGGTAGATAAGCAAGAGTAATATTTGTCGTGATGGTATTAATGTGTTAGACAAGTTCGATCACAATCACGACTGCGATGGGCGACAGCGTTGCATTCATGAATATTTTTTCGAAAACGACTTTTTTTCAGTAAAACGTAAATTTGTCATATACACATAGAAGTGCAATGAAAACCGCAATAAATTTCAAGGATGCAACAATATTTTAAGAAAAAGCAGAAATAGTCAAAAGTTTAGGTGGAGTATTCTTTGAACAATTCACAAACGGTTTGTTTTTTAAGAGACATCTCAAAAAATTTGCAGGCTGGAATGGATTTGTGAGTAGACATCAAACTTAATTTGGGTGAAAATGGTAATCGCGTTGAACCATGCGGTCCAAGAAAGCAGTCTAGAAGTTCCAGTGGAAATGTATGCCATAGAAATATTCCCAACAGTGTTAGAAATTCGGTGACTTGTAACTTATGTAAAAGTTTTATTTCATTTAACATTTATTATGTATTCTTTCTTAAAACATTTATAAGATTGTCTCGTCATCCGCATATTTGATATGTTGGTAAATCTTGTTGCAGGAGGATGTGAATGAATAGCTAGAATTAAGAACTAGGACCCTCAGTTTCATCTTCCATCTGCAGCGTATAAATAGGATGGTGAATTATGGACAGAAGCTATCACGACTTCGTTTTTGTCAGTCACATTCATTTCAATCAAGTGGTACCATAAATAAACAAACATAAAGTCTACCAATGCGCATAGGAAAGAGCGTAGCCTTTTTGGACAATGGCTTAATGTTCCGAACAAGCACGCGAAATGTGGGATGATGCCATTCATAGTGTTAGTGCTTCTCTTAAATTCGCATATTAGCACTTTTAGTGGGAATTATTTAAAGCTAAACATGAAAGCCCTGCTGCCTGCAAGTGTGTCCAGCTGCCCGTTGCGGTGCTTCGCAAAATATTTTGACTCCTGAAATATCGCGCGTATAACCTTTAAAGAGCAAGATGCGAACTTTGAATTTAGCTTTATTCGCTTGATTGTTCTCACTGGACCATTGTCAAAATCCGGACTGGAATGAAGTTTTCAAAATAAGGACATGAGAAAAGAGAGAGGGTTAGTTGTAATCCAGAAGGCTTCTGTCTAACTAGTTATTTCTTCGTAGGTGGCTTCTGGAAAAGATTTTTGATGCTCATGGAGCATCGAGCACAGAAACTGGAACCGATGGTAAAAGTGGCCTGGATGTCGGTGTTTCACTGAGTAACTTTTGCATTTTCATGTAAAAAACTTCGAGGATCTTTCTATCACAATACATTAGCCATGTTTTTGCAGCAGTCATTTAATCGATTAGGGCTCCCTGCAAATCATCGCACGCTCACCCGCTCAATTCTCGCACCCCCCCCCCCC
>JAARMF010001435.1:10716-26936 GCA_022844705.1 Toxascaris leonina
GGGGGGGGGGGATCCTGATTTTAATTTTTCCAGTACTGTTTCTGGTTTTCACTTTCTTGAAAAGAGGGAAAGTGACTTTCCTGAGACATAGTGTGATTTTCCAGATCTGTGATAGTGCTCCCTGTCATTTTCGATTGAAGGAGCTGCAGGGTGCGGAGTAAAGAGCCTAAGAGCGATTGCATGGGATGGAGTCGTGGTCGCAACTGCTGAAACAACTGCAAATGCGCGTTTTCGTTTATCGCTAATGCGGCTAAGAGAGTAAAAAACTATCGAGCGCCGAGGAGAGGGGGGGGGGGGGGGGGGGGGGGGGGGGGGNAGGGATGCCTTTTGGTTGGGGGAAGCAAGTTTGTGGTGTATGTTGGGTTTGTTGCACAAGTATTTATCCCGCAGTTTCGACACAGCATTGTTGCGCAATGGGTACATGAATGACGTCACTCCAATAGCATCAAGCATGAGTTTCTGTGAGGCCTAACACTCATTCGCAAATGCCCCGTTAGCCTACTGTTGGGGCGTTGTGCGCATTATGTTCACCAGATTTATTAGCGCTGATTTCAGTGATTTTCGATTTGAAACTTTTAGGAGGGGGGGGGGGGGGGTTGGGTTAGGGTCAGATAAGCACATACACGCATTCAAATAGATGCATGTCTTTAAAAACGAAGGCACGTAATGATGAGAACAGCAATCATGTACACATCACCTCTCATTATTATGTGGCATATAGAGGTTTTATTATTGTGACTTTGAAAGGTCGTCGAGCGAACGATAGGGGGCAAAAGTTTTCCGGAAGAAGGAAAGTGTTCATCATTTTTGGGCATTTTGGAGGGATTTCCGATTTTACACTCGATGAAAACCGCAGAGATGCTGTTTGTTGATTTTATTTGTATTGCTTTGTGTTATTTGTAAATTTGCTAATCGCATTGGTCGATTTAAAAATTGGGGGATTACACGTGGAATGTATTCGCACAACGATAAGTTGTGAAGTTCATTGGTCAGAAAGCATTCATTGCTTTTGATATGCAAGAATCTTTGCTCAGCTTAGCAATTCTTACGTATAACTTGAAGCTTTTAAGGTTGCTTTTGAGAGTCAACAATGTTGTGCTAAGCCTGCATTGTGGTTGTTTGACGTTATAGGCGCAGTACAGTGTCAATCCTCCAAATCGTAGATGCAAGGCTTGCATTGATGGGAGCAAAATTTGATACTTACTGAAGAGGTGACAGCCTCTGAGAGTATATTCGTCTTTCTTTTTTTGTGGTTTACCCCCCTGTTAGCTACGACACGTGGTTAAAGATGAGTTCGTTGAAGCTGTGCAAGCGATGAACCTGGAAGTAGTGGTCCGAAACCACAGGCATAATGTCATTTGTCTGCTATGAGATTCAGATGGTTCGGCTGATAGGTTGTGGGATTACCGTGAGGTATGAGGTGGGTTTCACCGCATATTGGCTATTGATCTATGTGCGTTTATTTATTTATTTTTTTCAATTTCCCTAAATGCGAAAGCATACAGAAAGCATGTGAACAGAAGTAGCGAGGAGGAACGAAAGGTCTGTAAAGCAAGGATTTGACATTTATTGCGTAAGGGCATCTGTTTCAGTTTCAGTATCGCTTTCAACGGTATTGTTGACTAGGCCATTTGCGTTGGTTCATTTTAGCATCGTATTCCGGTGAAGTGTATGTTTTTTGAAGAATATATGGTAAGTGATTAGACGTGGCTCCGATTGGTGCTAGAACTGATCGTGATCGGGAGCCAAGATTTGGTCAAGTGAGATTAATTTGGAGACCGGGGAAGTTTTTTTCTGAAAAGGAATAGATTTTCTCGGAGAGAGGAATGTCAGACCGGTGGAGTCGTTGCAGACCAGATGTCTTATTCTCACCCTTTAACTTCTCTTGCTTTCACTCACCCTTCCCCCCTACCTCCCCCCCCCCTCCCCTCCCTTCCCTCGTCCCTAAAATGTTGCGAGCATCGTTTTATATTGATTCGCATTTATTGTTGACATACATCTGAGAGCAGTTTGTATTTAGGCTGTAATGGTTAGATCGGACTCATTCGACGGTGCTCACACCGGTGACCCTGAAAGGGATTTGGCTTATGAGCGAGAACACAAGAGGAGAGGTGCGTGATCTTATTTTTTCATTTCACTGACATTTTTCTTGCACCGGACATCCGCTTAGACGTCGAGGATGATTGCATGGTGAGTCATACAGAGGGCTTATGTTCCATGATGGAGATCGGTCACGTAATAGTCGCTAATAAACAACACTTGAAGCACACTCGGAATGGAGCTTCTTCAATTCTAACTGGAGCAGGTAAGGATCCGGAATATTTGAGTCAGTAATGTGACGCGTCCACCCAACTATTCATACTCATCTAAGGAATCGAAAGGCCCTTCGCGATCGGCTTCCGTATTGGAATGCATCGGCGTAATAAAGTGTGACTGCTCATAGAAACATTGATCGCGCTTGTTTCCTAATTCACTTTTCACGTTAGCATTCGTTGTCACATGACGATGTATTGACACTCGTTTATTTAGCGTGAATATCAAGTGTTGTAACAGTGATGCAAATATTGTTTGTTAGATGAACACAAATTGGGTGTCTTCCTAACGGCAGTGGTGTGCAGATATGATCGGTAAGATGCGCAATGATTCTTATAAATGTTATTTACGCTAATGTACTAAGAATTCGTACTTGAGAATCACCAATTCACTTCTTTCTTCCTTTCTTCAACATTTTCGTTCTGTTGTGTTTGCTGAAGTTTTTTTCTGTCGCATTGTTTGTCGCGCAACTTGTACTATTTCAATTCATATTGTTAGCCGACAGTTGTGTTCAGCAGTAGAGAGGTACCGATGATTTCCGCTCAAGCTTTAAGAGCTATGTGAGTGATGAAAGGGATTGAAAGATAGTAGCACCAGTTCTGACGGGGATGAAGAGATATTTATCTAAAAGACTGAAGAGTGTCTCCAAAATAAGTGGAATGGAAATGTGGTCGATTTGTTGGGATATATGGTGGTATCGCCAGAAGAAATAAAGGTTCCGCGAAGAGTGAGTGCTTATCACAGTTGTTTTGGAGACGTCGTCGAAGAAATTGCTACTTCCTTAGCTTACATGTTTCAGTGAAACGGTATAGAAATTGTGCATTTGAGACTAGGTGAAGCGTTCGGTTTTTATGTTTTTAATGCAACTGAAACGATATTTTTAGGGGACAGTTTCGGCGAAGAGGGCATTCCTGACGATGTTGTGCAATATCTGGTTTATTTCAAGAGGATGGTCGAAGAAGAGAATGTCGCCGAAATTCATAGCCTTTACGAGCATGGTTTCCCCGATTTAACAGAGCGCTTCTTTCAGCAAAAACTATGGCCCGGCGAAGAGGCCGTTGAAAACATCGTTGGTTCTGGTAAATTATGCAGTTATTTCCGTCTTTTTTTATAGTTATTGAATGGGAAGAGTGCAACTTGTTGGTTCGTTTTTGAGTCAACACGAAGGAATTCTTGCCATATTTTGGCGGTGGGATGCTTGAAAAAGCGAGGAAAATGCGTGGGATTAAAGTTCCCTTATAAGACCGCTCACTGCAGTGAGTAGTAAAGCCTGGTTCCGGGCTGTGAAAGACCTGAGATGCTGAAGAGTAATTTGTACAGGAGGCTAGCACTTTTTTGTGAGGTATCAGAATGCAATCGAAGATAGGTAGTCCTATTGAATGAGCAGCGCGAGGGGTTATGGTTGATTTTTCAGTATCCGTCTGTATTCAGAGTCGATTACTTTTGGAAATTGGTCGGGAAATGATTGAAAACTCTTCATTTCTTTAGGGTAATATTGTTTACGGAACTGTTTGTTTCGTTCCGTCGTAGTCCGTAACGAAATAGTTTAATCAAGGGATAGGACCTGTATTTAATAACTTATGAGTATGTCCAGTATTGTGAATGTTTCTTTGTGAATTGTCTTTGAGGAAGGAGTAATGGAGCGTTATCAATTCCTAAACTTTTTCTTACCATATTTGAGAGAAATGCGATTTTCGGAGTTAATATGAGGTCTTATTTTTAAACTTTTATTTTTCATGATAGGTGGAATATTTTCCAGATAGTCGGATATTCATGATTTTATACAAAGAACTATATTTCCGGCATGTTTATACTCGTATGCAACGAGGTCCATCGCTTGCGCATCGTTATGATTCCTATCAGAACTATCAGGTATGCCTAATGTGATTATTTGATAGGCGGCTTACTTTGCGACTAATTCTTTTTCTTCCATCAAATGCTTAAAAATTAGGGTTGACCGTTGGTTGTGATCGACGCCAGTTTTTCATTCGATCTGCGTGTACTAGTAATTGCGTTAGCATTTGCACTATGCTAGTAATTTGTTATGTTTATTATCAGCTTTTCCTTACATTCGTTTGTAGCTTTCCAGGCATCAGCTGTTAACTGAAAGAGAAACTGGTATGCTGCTATTGTGCAATTGAGCTACTTAAATTAGTCTTGAATTGGTGTATCGCAATGCAATTATCGCCGATTTGGTGTCAGTTGCTATGATCAATCTTTTAATTCATATGATTTTAATTTACTGTGATTTATGCACGAGGTTTTTTAGACTTCCATTTATCATCATTACAGCCTGTTGTTGTTCATCACAACAGGGGCTAGCATCATTTCTCTCTGGCACAGTCGATCGCTGAAGTTGTGTAATTAGTGTCTTGTTACTATCAAGGTTGATCTATAGCGACTGACGCTGCATTACATTGCAAATACAGACGCTGTTCGTATGCGTTGCTATCTGTAAATTCGAGTTATCTGGGTTACCGTTCACTCAGCAGGCTCATTTGGTTTCCGGTAGCTTGATATAGTGGAGCTGAGTGTGCTCATAGTTGATCATGATATATTCCTGTTTAGCCTCATATTAGTCCTTCCAACAGAAATATGTATGTGATTTGTCGCAATAATTCATAAATTTGATTTGGATGTTCACAGAGATGACGGAAAATTTTGTGAGGAAGTTTGTTCAGGTATGTCACCTTGAGTCGGCACTGCGCTTAACATTATAGCCGATTTTGTCGAAACAACAAAAATAACCCCTGTTTAAGGAAGTCATTAATTTTGGTCGGCACTTTTAAGCTAACTAAGTGGAATGCTCTTTTCAGGACCTTTTCTGCGAGATTCTAACACAGGTGGAACGTCCGCTATCCTTACAGTTGCCGAATATCTGGTTGTGGGATATTATTGACGAATTTGTTTACCAGGTGAGCATTTCTTAGTTTAGTTTTTCTTTAGGTCGTTCAAGATAGTTGACAAAAGTATATCCGTCAAGAAATCGCCTGCCCACTAATTGCGACTGTTGAGGCGGAAATTGCTTATAAGGTCTTATGTATGAGAGTATATAAGGTTACCTGGTCTAGCATATATAAGTCATCATTGTTCTCAGAATTGATCAACTCGAAGAACAAAGGAGGGAAGGTAACAAAGGAGGAATGCCGATAACTGAAAGGGAGGATGTATTTTGAGTGAATGGGTTTCGTCGTCGATGAACATAACTTTTCTCTTTATTTGCAGTGTGGAGAAGGGTTTAATATGTTCGAGAATATATTGACGAGAAGATTTTAGGCTATTTTGATTTTGCTTTTTTTTCTAGGGGGGAGGAGAGGGGGGGGGGGGGGGTTGCATATGTTAATATACCTATAAGAAGGCGTTAAGGGCAATATCGGTGGCTCGATTATACCACGGAACTTATTCTTTCTTCTTGAGTTTATATGCTGATCATTTGGCAAGAATTTTTCTTCAATCTCTATTGTATCAACTGAGATGGTTTTTTTTTTTTTTCAAAACGTTCTGAAGTACATTTTGTTTGATTTCACTTCAATTCATATATTTCACCATAGAAATAATTTGTGTTAATTTGCCTCCTCAGGCAATCTCAATAAATAGTCGTATTCACATCCTTAAGATCAATTAGTTGAAGTGGCATCAACTTCCTTATGCGCATCTGCATCCTATTTGCATACGCAAAGCGCACTATGACATCGTCTTCTATTTGTTCCAAATTAGGAGTAATATTGTTTTTATGGAGATTTATTGTTTCAGTTCCAAGCGTTCTGTTTATATAAGGCGAATCCAAGCAAAAGAAGTCCTGAAGAATATGACGATTTATGCACTATTGAGCAAAATCAGAGTGTATGTTTTGCATTGTTTTCGAATGTTTGCTTATGGATGATATGAATGCCGATAACTGAAAGAATATAATCAGGGCTGTGAATCGATCACTGAAAGTATTGAGGATACGGTCACCTTGCGGGATGTTCTTAACCGTCGGCTAGCTGTCTACAATTCTATGCTCGTAGGCGCCAAGTTTCTTTCGTTTGAAACGGCTATAAATTTTTCCACAATGTCGAAAAATCCGGTCGTCTTGGTTATCCGATTTCTTGTCTAGACGAAGTTTTCTTTTTCTCTTATTGCTTTTTGTGGTGCTAAAAATGGCAGCGCTGCTTATATGTTATTACTGCAGGCATGGAATATTTATCCTGTTTTAAATATTCTTTACTCGCTTCTGGCTAAATCGCAAATTGATGCTCAGTTGTTGGCGATTCGTGATGGAAGTAAGTTTTTTTATTTATTTATTTATTTATTTATTTATCCATTTATTTATCCATTTATTTATTTAATATTTCACATTCGTTGTGCACTAAAGACAGGCGAAGCTAATTAGGTGACTTGTCGAAAAAATTCCACTAATTGCTAGATGATTGTACTGTGTGTAAATCAAATGGAGCAGGTGTTTCTATTACACTCGCCTACTTTTTTCTTATTGTGAATGTCCTCCAAAGCAGCGAACTTGATACCATGCTTCATCGAATTGGACATATGTTGTTAATGCCTGTAAACATGTAAGAACCACTAGTGTGATCCTTGCGGCTTATATTCAAAGTCTTTGCCGTTTTTGTAAGCTTTAATAAAGTTGTTCGCAAGTTTACAGGAAACCCGGATGATGTAGCAGATGAATTTGGTCGTTCAGCTCTATACTTCAAGCTGGGTTATTTTTCGCTAATTGGCCTTTTGCGAACTCATGTACTTCTTGGTGATTATCACCAAGCACTAAAAACTGTCGAGAATCTGGAGCTCGATCCAAAGGTTTTTTTTTTTTTTGCTAAGAATATGTTGAATATCCATGCGCTTACTCTGCAACCTTAGCCTGAATTGAAATTCTTTGCGTTGAAATGTTGTGAGAGAATAAGTATTACAAATGAAGTTTTCAAATCGGCATTCACGTTCCCATAATGCAATGAAAGTTGCTCTAACTTTATGACATGATCTATTGTGGAGAGCAGAATGGTTGTAGTTTGGTCGGGTAATGACGTGCATTTATTAATATTGATTGTAGTTTAGTTGTTTTGACAATTTCAGAGAAATTAGTGACACATTTAGGTGGAAACTATCTTTTCATTTTTTGGCTATTTCTGAGGTGAATATAATTTAAATGACATATATAGGTATGAAGTTGATTTCCTTTCGAATATTGAGGTGTTAATCTCTTTAGGGTCTCTACAATACGGTACCATCATGTTTGGTTACACTGCATTATTTTGTCGGCTTTTCACATATGATGATGCGGAACTATGGAGAGGCGACAAAGATTTTCGTCAATTGTTTGCTATATATTCAGCGCACAAAAAATTTGCAACAACAACATCAACAACAAAAGAAGAATTTTCAATACGATGTTGTGAGTTTTGTGTATTGTTAATTAGAGCGTGGAAGTTGGGCAAGTGCAAAGGTTATCGCTAATGCGTTTAAATATAAGCACAAACAAATGAAGGTGAAGAATTAAGTGGGTAATGATGGTCGCATCTTAGGCTTAATATAGGCTTGTGGCATCATTCTTGTAAACGAACGTTCAGGCGAAAATGTGACTGTATTGATTGGAGACTTAAACGATTGTGAATAAAGTTATCATCTTCTTCGTTATCATTTTCTTCGATAGCATAATGAGGCTATCAGAATACACCAATAAGGAGCCAGTACATATTTGGAGAAGCTGATTTGCCCTTTGACAATTTCCAACGGGTTTTTCAAAATTGAATCTCTCTGAATTAGTTCTAGAATTGAAATCCTTGTAGGTAAATGTTTGGAGGATCCCATACCTAATAGCGGTAGCAATTGATGCAGTAAGTTATGAGAGCATTCCACTTTTTTTTTAGAATTGAGCAAAAGCCGATCGAGAATTTTTGCGAAATTGAATTCTGAAACATGCGGAAGTGGAAGAAATTTGCCTAAGGCAATTTCAGTTCCACGTTTGACGGAACTGATTAGGATAGGTTGATTTTGATGGTCTTGTTCGAAATTGTTAAGGAGCAAACGAGTTTCTTTGCGGGGAGCTAGAAAAAACCTTCAACAGTGGTGTTGACATTCGTACATTCGTTTCACCAAATATAACTTAAAAAATATTAAGAATTTGATTGGAAAGGTCAAGTATCTCAGTCAAAGAAATTGAAGTGATAACGGCTTCTAAGAAAATTCGGAGCGTTTCAGAATCTTCGAAGTACAGAGCGGTCACACAGTGTTCCGCGATCTCCGATTCTTTTGAAAAACATCTCTTTGAGCCATTAAACTAGTATCCTTCCGTTCCAGCACGCCTCATTTAAATGATATCCAGAAACTACAACGCTGTTCAAGTTTGTTGGTGAAGTGTGTGAAGTGTACGTCTCAGTGGGCTTACAGGAACTAGCTTTTATACTACATGGATTTAGCTAGAGCATACTGATAAGAAACGAGAGAAGGCTTGAATCTAGAAATGAAAATTTGAGAGAGTATATGCCTTTTTTCTGCTCATTTCCACGTTCCACATATTCTTCATTCCCAACCGAATGCCCGTATCAGAGTTGAACTTCGGTGATGAATTTCGGTGTATTTGGTAGATTGTGCACAGAATATTACGCTTTCTTAGGGTGTGAAGAAATAGCGCTTTGTTTTTTGTTGATGTTGATGAATTGTAGTTTGTATCCTCTTTTTAAGGTAACACTATCGATGAATTCTTTGGCTAGAGATGAGTGCGAATATATTTAGTTGGGAATTGCGTTCTTATCGAATTGTGCGAAATGCAATCATAGCAATTGGCTATGTTTTAGAAATACATCGTTATTCTCTCTAAATTTTTGCCCATTCAGATAGGGAAAACGAATGATCAATTGTATCATCTATTGGCGATATGCTTAACGTTACAACCGCAGAGGATTGACGATTCGATTCAATCGCAATTGTACGAGAAGAACGGTGATCGTATGAATCGAATGAGCAACGGGTTTGTTCTATTTATTGATTGATTTTAAAGCGATCACCAGGAGGGGAGGGGAATTTCTTAGCACGTACCCGACTGTGATATCGTGAAATGAGGGTGATGACAACATGGAAATGCGTATCATCGGCGGATATGGGAAATGAATGTGCCATTGCAACGCAGTGATTGGAGCCGTGCGTGGTTCAACGGCATTCTCTAGATTTGCGGCATGTATTCAAGATTTACTAGGTCAAATTTCTCATGTTGGCTTGTTGGCGGAATAGGCTATTCACTGGGACTCCATGCAGGGACTCCATTAGCATGGCCTTACTTTTTCTCTTAGCCACTGACCCTTCTATTAATTACTAACGAACATTGGATCAATTTCATGTTGTAGATATGTCAAGCAGGGTTGTTAGGCTATTTATGATTTGTTTTCGGCGGAGATTAAGGTTCGATGCGCTAGTTGGCGAAGTGTGGTTAAAAACGGGAACTTTTGAAAGTGAAGGCATGTTGAGATAGTCGAATTATTGCGCACTTGAGCGCCGTACTTCATTCGAGCGGATTGCAAACAAAAATGTGAATTCAGTGATATTGACGAATTTCGTGTGGCATTTCAACAGGGATGCCCGAAGTTTCTCTCGCCGACAACCGTCGTTTATGAGGGATTAAACCAGGCAAAGGTATATCGTTCAATTCCTTTTTATTTGATTATAAGCGTTTTCATATGCAATTTCGGCTATGAAATATTGAGCTGCATAAATGGAAATTCCTTCGTGTCTTTAAGGGTACATTGCTGGATTGTTGAATGCCTGTCGGATAAAAGTGTTTGATATTTTCGGTGTTCGTCTCTTCTTCTAGACTTCGTGCGTTTGCAGTATCTTTATTCCTTTGACTTTTATACGGGGGGAGGGGAGGGGAGGGGGGTGGAGTTTCGATAAATTTCATCGAGACTGACACAGAAATTAGATGTGAAGTGAAGAGAAGGTAGAAGGTAGTTAAAATGAGTTATTAGATGAGTGCCACGCAAAAGAACTGACTGGACGAAATGCCTTGCAGGAGCTCATCTGAAAACGATGGGTGAGGTATATATGTATAATTTAGCCCGGAACTAGAGAACAGAAATCTAAGAAATAAAGGACGTATCATGTGCATATTGAGGAAGAAAGGGAAATACGCAACGTGATATCTGCTCTAACTATTCGTAATATCCGATCCTAATTATCCATGTAATTCAAGCTGGATAAACAATGTCTACAACTTTTTTTGCTGCATTTATTGAGGGGAAAAAGAAAGAAGGCGAATCCATGTGATATAAATAAGCTGATCGTCCAGAGTAAACGTGCCGACTTTTAGGAGCCTCTAATAAGGCAGTGTAACGCGTTCCTGGAAGGAATCGAGTCCCAAATTATGCTGCCTATTTTGCGAGGATATCTCAAATTATATACCACTCTCCCGACCAAAAAACTGGCTAGCTTCATGGATGTTGCAGGTGGGTATTCGTAATGTTGTTGTTAGGGTTTTCTCAGAAGCAGATTTTGTTTCTGGGCAGAATAAGGGTGAATGCATTTATTGTAAACTAAGAAAGGAAGGTAGAAAAAGGGAACATCTCTTCGCGTTTTTAGGGACAAGCCTGATCGGCTCAGCGATGGTTAGTTGAAGTTTTTTGCTCGCAGCAAAATTCCGTGGGTAATTTCCGTGCAAAAAAGTGTGCACGGCGCGGATTTCCATCATGGTTTTGAAAGAGTGAGTGAGAGAGAAGCGGTTGTATATATTATATCGGAGGAATACCGCCTATATTTCCATGATAATAAAGGGAATCCGTTCACAGTTGCTAGAATTTCAAATATTGTTTAAAGACTCCATAGTGAGGTGGAACACTGCAATATTTTTGACAATAACATCGGAGGAGGGGAAATGATGGCAAGAATTTGCCTAGTAGTGCTTGTTTATTTTAATTAACAATTTTTCTTATTTCGTTCAGTGGAGCGGTTGTATGGCAGATTAACTTCAGGTGCTAATTTTTTTGCAGAAAAGCATTTTGATTAGCTCCTTGTGTACTGAACATTCCAGTTAGCTGCGTATAAGACTGGCAGCAATCCGTGTAATGTTACGTTCACAAAGGTCATCCACCTGCGCTTGAGGGCGCTGGCTAACATATCAGAGTGTTTCCGGTGGGAAATGTTGCTGGTGGGGAGTGGGATTTGACAGCAACGATTCGTTAACCCGCAATGAAAGTTTAGAATGTGATTACGACTCGTTTGTCGGTAAACTGCTGACGTTTAAAATGATCGTCACTGAATTGGGCAAAGAGTCGAACGATCATGGAGATATTGACGATTCCACTACCGACCTTGACTTTTATGTTGACAGGGTTTGTTTCCCCGTTCGTTCACACTGTTTCGTTTGGGTTCTTGTATAGTTTTCACTGGTTTCTTCTATTCATGATTTGTGGATGTATTTGAAGAAAACAGTATGTGCAGACGTAACCGGAAACGGAGCTTTTTTCCTTTCTGGGCTGACTATATCTACTAGTTCAGGTAACTACTTCGGCCAGCTCTCACAGGCACTCTAGCCGGAATAAGATTGCGCTTGTCCACGAATGCTGACCAAATGTACTGCTGCATTGCGAAAGCCACTAACCATACAATGACGTTTATTCTTGACATTTGAGAAGTACAACTGCCAGTTTGTCGCCTTGGAGATAATCACCAGAGCTCTGTTCTTTCTTTACTTATCATTTCTTGAATCTTCAGTACACACAATGTTTCACGCTGTTTCTGTTATTCTATTTTTGAAAGTGACTTAAAGTTTGCATTTGTTATAGGATATGATTATAATCGCGGACACAAAGGTGGCACGACGTATCGGAGAATACTTCGTAAAACACATTCAAAAGCTGCAAGATGTGAGTTGATTTGTTTTTGTTGTTCACTACTATTAATTTCAAGAAGGTTTTCCCATGCTCTTTTTTTTAATTCTCGGCATTATAATGTTCGTAGTTTTTCGGCTTTATGTATTGAAAGGTTAGAACGCAGTACGATATGTGTCATTCGTAAGTGAAAGTCCACCCGTGGGAAATCAGGGCGAAGTACATATATTGACGATTCCCGCAATCTTTTTTTGTTTCTTTTTAAATTAATGGTGAATTTAGGTATTCAAAGTGATAAGGAGGAGACAGAGATCCAGAATTCATTAGCAGCTTTCTAGGCTGGGTTTTTATCCAACAAGTTTATAAAGAGCATGGGCTTGCAAACGGGGATTATGGCAAGTCAAGTTTTCCAGACAGCAATGATAAGACTTTGACAAGCTTCACTGAAAGCCTACTGTAACTGGAATTAAAACTTCTAGCCGTATGGGATTTCATTGCCTTCCTGCTGTCTCATTTCGGCCTTTCCTCTCTTTCTTTCCTTCTCAATCCCGTCATTAGGTATTTGTAATATATAACTGTATGTACATGCACATAATAGCCTCAGCGTCGAGAGTAACCGGAAGAGCGTCAGTGGGCTTTTATACTTTCTCTTGATATTATTGTTTCTTCGTATTCACGAAGGGAGAGATTACGTCGTTTTAAAAGGCTATACATTTGCAGGTTAATACTAAAGTCAGTCAATTGCCACTAGCTCCGGTTGCATCATGATGAGAAGGAAATTCTAAGCGAAGATAGTTTCTTTCTACTACGTTATCTAAGTGAAGTTTTCCTATTGTTATCTGTCAGTTTCCTATATTCTCATATTGCAGCAGTTCTCTGTAGTTTGGTTGGTTGGTGGTGTTCTATTGTAACACATTGTTTTATCGTGTACTTTTGGCGTATTTTGGGTATTTTATCATCACGTTCACATGTGCTTTTATTGTTACGTGCTTAAATCTGTTGTGTCGTAAACTGATAAACAGTTCTAATGCAGCTAAGGTGATTGTTCGTCGGATCCGGTTTTTAAACCTCAACGGTGCAAATGATGACGGTGGTGCAAACGCTGCGAACTGAGACATATGTTTGGTGCACAAAGACACCACGATGGAGCGCAGCTATGTCGAACTGCTCCGCGAGGCGTTTTGATCGGTACCTGTTATAGATTCATTAGACACCAATGATTTCGTTTCCACTACAGCACAATGAAAACCAAAATTGCGGAGTGCTACTGAAGTCCATCATAACAGCGCTATAGCAACTCGAATCACTATCAAAGTGTTAGTGCTTTCAGTTGAAGCCGCATATTGAGATAACCGATTCCATTGAAGTGGGGCTTGTTTTTTGCTCTTTTAATGGCATTGGTGAGCTAATAACGTGGATGGGCTAATGTCGAATGCATAGCGTTGTTATATTCGTTCATTAAAGAGATTTTCAAAAAAATCTCTTTACATATTTCGTCGCTTATTCCTATACACCAATTGCTCATTTCAATTTGTTACTTCCATCTTGCTATTATCCTTATGTATATCTGTAATATTTGGTTGTTGTCGGTGTCGTTGGGCGGCTGCTGAGCGGTCGGTTTCATACCGCTCAGCTCGATGCGGTAGAAGGGTCGCGAAGGACCGTCAGATATGACGGTCGCCTGCGAATATGCAGAATAAGCAGGCGTGAACCAACCGACGGCGAAATTCATCAGGGTGTGACTGGTGTTGGCGGTGGCGCGCCAACGCTTAAAAAATGGTCACATTACCCAATGACGGTTTCGCATCACGGCGAGTACGATCCGCCGAAAAAGATCGCAGCCCCTGCTGCCTTGCAGGTACTTCGTGGAAGAAGAAAGGCTAGGAGAAGGAAACTCCGAATAACCGAAACTCCGAACTGAATATATATATATATATATATATATATATATAAGTGGCCTGCTCGCCTGGCCAGCGGGGTGGCGTCACTTTTTGGCTACAACAATGCAAAACCACGGGCCTCAGTACCCTAATGGAAGCGCATTGTGACCGGCAGCGTCATCGACGTTCGACAGTCTGGTCAATCAAGTGATCAAGTGATATCTGTAATATTTATCACAGCAGCTCTCCGAAAGCAATTCTCTGGGATCATTCAGCAACTCTCTAGGATTCTCAACAACTCTCAAAAATTTTAAAGGCAAAGTTTTAAGCGTATTTTTCCATCATAATGCGTTATCGAGATTTTTCCATCAAATTTTAGCCATATGTTGAGGGTAATCGCAAGGATTTAATTCCATTCTTAGACAAAAAATATCGGCTAATAATTCACCACTTATGATCTAGAAGTGTGAAACTTGATATTCATAGCCGATAATTGTGCACTTCTCATAGCAGTTATTTTTCGCTTTGCATAATTTCCCACTTTTCTCTATTAAATTGGCCTTTACGGTTTTTCTCACCATCTAATTATAGTCGGTTTTCCGATCTAATTCGCCGTTCTGTCTAATTGCACTCATCGTTTTTTTCAATTTAATTATTTTTTTTTCTCGCTACTAAGTTCTGTTGCTATTTTTTTTTGAATCGAGTTTTAGTTTCATGTCGCTTTCAATTCCCCTAGGTATAAAATAGAGTAAGCCAAGTTGTTGTAAGCTGTCGTTTTAACAAGGCGAAATATCTCGCCATAGAATAATTGTTGCATTACAAGGGATTTGCGCCGTTGTACGACACTTGCGCCATTGCAAATGCACGCTAAACTTATTCTGCAGCCACTGCTTAGCTTAATAGCCTCGTCTGAAAGCATGAACTTATGCACTTATGTTGCGAATCAACTTATGAGCAATACATTCAGTTATATTTAGCGAATACATATATGCAACGAATCTCAAACATAAATAATGAAAAAAAAAAGTTCTATTAGCATGCATAAATACGCCAATGCTGAAAATAAGATGCACGAGAATGATGAGTTATAGCGGGGAGTGTTGTAACGTATGAGTAATGAATTGCTGCCTTATGCTATATTCCATTAACAGTTTAGAATTGCGCCTTATCTCACTGTGTGCCAAGACACAACCATATTGCATATATTCCAACACTCGAGTGGCCAAGCTATTTTTCTCGCTGTATGCTAGTCAGGTTTAATAAGTTTTCCGGCATTTCAAGTTTTAACAATGCGATGCAACGTATCCATAAACACACTCGAAGCTAATCGATATTTACATCAAAGCAACGAGCATATAAGAATGGACTACGAGAAGATACTAACTACGAGAAATGATGAACTATTAAGTTATGAATTTCTGGATTAATGAGATAGAGGCATTTCACTCATGCATGCAATCGAATAGCAAATAAGTAATGGCAATCTTATCGATCGATCAACACGATCGTATCGTTTCCACTATTTAGTAGAAATAAATCGGCTAATGTCAATCATTAGAAATGATAATCAGTAGAGAGACTCTCTAAGCTAATCGTGATAGAGATTTTCCCGTTCCAATTTTTTACAAATTGAATCTTTGTAATTGATAACGGAAATCAATCGTAAGATTTAATATACGAATATTTTTGCTTCGTAATAAATTATCTATGTGCCTCATCCTATACTAATTGATATAAAGAACTATAAGCGTAGAGAGGATACATATAAAAAGAATGAAGCATTTTATTGCTGTTCACTATGTTCGTTTGTTTTACGTTGAAAAGATTGCTGAGCGGAAATAAAACTTGCATACTTACATAAATATCCGTCCATTGCAACTTATTTGCTGATAAGAATTCATCGTCAAAAGAGTTATTTTAATGGATGCAGTAATTTACTGCCAATCTTACTTGATGCAAAAATTTGAAACTCCGATGCTGAGGAATTTTTTTTTTTTGCGCAAGCAGTCAGTACACTTATTTGTTTAGTATTCACACTAATAAACAATACGACTTCCGGATATCGCTCACAAATATCTCTTTTGTACAAATACTTCTAAACAAGGTGTGCAATAGCCCGAAATAGTTTGTTGCAAGCGCCTCGCGGCGCAAATGTCCAAGCGTTTTTTGCCACAGCTTTAGTGTCATATTGCGCAACAATTATACTATGATGCGT
>JAARMF010001435.1:26972-43126 GCA_022844705.1 Toxascaris leonina
CCCCCCCCCCCCCCCCCCCCCCCCCCACAACATCAAAGAACTTGATTTAATGCATTTCATATCTAAAAGCGTAAAAATAAGGCGGTAGAGTGGAAAAAATTAGATAGAGTGGGAGATGAAAATAATTGCAATGTCGAAAAAAAAAGAAACAAATAGCAGAGAATATTTACGTAGAGGAGATAAGAATATCTAGAATCAAATAAAATGACTGCATGAGTTGGAAATTGGATCGACAACTTATCAAGTGTTGAGTTCGATTTTCATTCGATTGATCGCATTCACTGAGTGTTCCTAGCTATTACGTACTAAAATCGATAACCCTTTTCATAAAATATTGCTAATCGAACACTTTTTCTCTCAACTCATCATTTTCGTTTTGTGCGCTTGCTTGCAATGCATAATGCGCACCTGAAATGTGCACGATTTCATCATATGAAGCTTTTTAGCTTTATTATTATTAAGCTGACTGGTGAGCTCATTTTTGATCGTCGCCAATTGCAATTTGATGAATACGAATGCGGCAACAAATATTAGCCAATCCACATCGCATTCACATACACATGATGATCCTATGATGACGATTGTTTGTGATTGCATCGTCTTTATGAACTAACCACAGAACTTAAGTTCAGCTATCCTTGAGCTCATAAATTGCTTGCTACTTATTAGCTCACTATGTGCAAATAATATTCAATGAATTTGTTTGCTATGAAGAGTTTGTCAAAGCTTCAAATAATTCTAATTGACAAGGGTGCTCAATAGAGTAGTGCAGAGAAGGTTATTTAACGTAGGAAATTAACCACTTTAGAAAAGAAGTTGTTTTAGCGTGAATTATCTCCAAAAAGTTTGTCGATTAACCTCACAGAGGAAGGATGTTCTAGCAATAAAATCCACNATTTAGCGTGAATAATCTTCAAAAAAAAATTGTCGATTAACCTCTCAGAGAAAGGATGTTCTAGCAATAAAATCCACTCAAATTTCATAAATTTCAATGCTTTTTTCTTTCATTGACGTTTTCGAACCATAAAATAAGGAGAGATTTTTGTTGGAAAAATTAGAATCGTTGCTTCTAAACGCTTGTTGAGAAAATTCTTTGCGAAAGTTTTCTTTACTTTTTCTTTTCGAAATTTAATTCAATAAATTATAAGACGAATGAAATTTATTCTCATTTATTAATAAATTTTTTGGGAAATCCCCCATATTAATCCTGAGATTTGTCCCCCTTTTATTCAAATTTTTACTCAAATTCTCAAATTTTATCCCCCTTCCCCCTTTTTTTGGCTTAAATTTCATTGTTTTTTTCTTCTTGAATTTNTTTTTTTTGGCTCAAATTTCACTGTTTTTTTCTTCTTGAATTTCATCGAAATTTTCTTCTATCCTATCGATAAACTATAGAAATTGAAAAAGACTTCGATAAAACTTTATTATTTATGTAATCTTCTATGAGTGAATATTATAATGAGTGAATATATTTCCAATAGTGTTCTTTGCAGAAGTTAATCATTATTAGCGATATTGAAGAAGTAATTAAATGTGTATAATGCATATGAGTGATCGTATCGTTGAAAATGCTTGATAAATTTATAAGCAATATCGTTCGGTCATTTGAAGCATTATACGCCCACAAGGTCGTACTTGCGATATCCCATCTCAATTATCTCTTCTTTTTTTTCTTTTTTTTTTTATACATTTATCGCGAAAAAGTGAATCTATTTTCTCTCGATAGCATTTAATGACATCCTTCTAGATATTCACTTTAGATATACGAAAGTTGAATGCTTTAGAGAATTTTTTTTTTTCAGTGATAATAAAACACATAAACGATATAAGCAATCATTAATAACCGACAACTTATATTGTGATCGTAAATAAATCACCGCTTTACACTTACCGAAAGATGGACATCTTCTATAAGAAGCGCATATACATTAGTAACACTTCACAATAGATCGTAATAACATCTATTTGCAATATTCGAATGAATTCATAAATTCCGAAAAGCGGCTGAATAAATTCCGGAAAGCGGTTGAATAAATTCCGGAAAGCGGCTGAATAAATTCCGGAAAGAGAGCATTCCGCTTGACTAATCGGAGGTTTAGTGTAATTTTAAAGTGTTCGATAACAATGAAGTTGTAAAACTGTTTCGAATAAACGTGATTGCCACAATGCTAAAAACCATGTGCGTTAGCACTAATTTTTCCAATCGTTAAATTGCAATCTCGACAACAACGTATTTATGCAATTTGATTATTTCAAATATTTTTATTTATGTGTATAACCACTTATGTATATATTTATATTTGTGTGTATAATGTATGTATTAATAATATATATGTGTAATAAGTGAATATTTAAAATAATAATAAAATAAACATATTTGTGCTATTCTGAAATATATATAACACAGTGAACTTTACGCATGTAGTTTATTCAGTTTTTGTGGGTCTTTGGTGGATTATTTTGTAGTACAAAAGGCATGAAAAAAAAANTGTGGATTAGTGTGTGTAGTACAAAAGGCATGAAAAAAAAAGAGAAAAAATGTAGGTATGTATGAAAGAATGTCGATACAAAATGAATGCAAAATAGTGCATAAAAGATTAATGAGCACTCAATCGCAGAAAATAAATCGTGAGAACATTAAGTGAGTTTGTAAGGAGAGGGGGGGGGGGGGGTTTTCTAGGGAAATATTATATTTTGGAGTGGAAAATAATGCAGCTGTTAATAACTGCAAGTGGTGACATATCCCTCATTATGTTAACCTTTCGGCATTTCTATGTAGCGGGCCTTTCAGCTTATCAACAAGTCAAGCATATTGAATCCTCATGTGTTCAGCTGCGAGTGGAATAACTATATTATTTATATAATCGTAATCAAAAAAAATATATATTTTTAATGGAATTATATTTGATTTACACGGACTTGATTTGATTTCAATGATTTATACGGATTTATAAGGCTTTTAACACGTTTATTATGAAATATTATCCTGTCGCATCAGTTCGAATCTGATATTGTGACGTTATACGCTCATCAGGCGTGTTATATGTGTACTAGAACTGACAAAAAACAGGGAATGATAGCAAGTGAAAACACCCGTGGTAGCTTAATGGTAAAACAATCGCTCGATAAGCGAAGGGTTTTGGGCTCAGCTCCGTTTGCGAACAACGATTTTCATTGGTCATCAAAAAACAAGAATGGCAAGTCAAGCAGATGAACTAGAATCGGAAACATGGGCTATTAAGCGTGCAGGCTGAATTTACATGTGACATAGGTGAATTTACATAGGTGTGAGATGATAGCACTCATGCAGTGCATTGGCTTGCAGATTGACCGATGAATGAATTCATCGGAAATGGCCATTTGCTGCTTGTGTCGTTTTGAATACGTTCGATAGAAAAATTACTTTTGCGAGTGATAATTTGTATCGATGCTAAACGATTGAAATTTCTTTCACTCAGTAGGGTCGTTGGCTTTTAGCTAAAATTCGGTTGAGATGAAATGGATTGAAAAAAATATCGGTCGATTATCGGCCGAAAGCATTCGGTAAGAAGCGAGTCTCAACTGCAATCGGAAAAAGTAAACAAATTTTCGATTTATCGCTTATCATCACTAATAAACTGCAATCTGGCCAAATGTTCCGATCTCGTTAGGCTCTTTACTTCATTGATTGATGATTGCGATTAATTGATGTTTAGTTGTCTTTCTGCTGAATTCAAATTTCATTTGTACGCTGGAATAAAGTGCTCTTTATTCGCTTTGCTCTTAATACTTGTGGATGTTGAAAATGTTTTGTAATAATAAACTGATGACATCGTTAGTGATAAAACTGATATTGTTGCATTTCTTAAATGCCATAAAATGAACACAAAATTTTTGAGAGAGCATTGACTTTGTTCTCTTGAAACTATTCCATTGTTCATTTGCTTCANATGTTCATTTGCTTCAATTATTGTTTTGTTTAAATTCCTTCTGGTATTCTCATTGTGCAATTTTAATTCAATGACAATATATAAAATTCGATGTTTTATATTTTATCTCACAAATAATTACTCCCAAATTTGGCTCAAAAAATTCGTTCAAAGAAATTTAAATCAACAACCGAGTTTTGAATTACTACGCTTTTTGGTTGCCTTTTTGGCGAAAAAAAAAGAGCAAAAAACTTCTATCAATTTTAAGGCAATGAATCTCATTTAGGAGTAGTATAAGTAATTTTCGATGGAATTTATTCTGTGATATAAGTGTCTCATCATTGTTGAATGATTATGCGATAATTGCATACGCCGATTTTCACATTGTCGTTTTCTTGTTATTGTTAAAGATGAGGTAATAGGCGAAAATCATAATGAATTTCCACTTATTTTTAAGCGATTATAGTTGTGTGCACACTTGTTAGCTGTTTAGGCTAACACTTATAAGCTTTAGTGCTAGCTTATTGCAGATTTATTGCGGAAGGCAAGAGAATTCCGTCAAAGGTATCAAATTTGTGCGCTCTTTGCTTCTTCTCTGCTGAAGCTGCTTTCTTTTACTCGTGTAGATTTCTTCTGGATTATTCTTATGCTTACACTCAATTCATTTCCACAAATTTCAGCACTTCTTATTGTTTCAATTACTTACGTTATTGGAATTTGTTTATTCTTTTCTGCTCATTTCACTGCTGTTGGACAATTCTGCAAATGAGATTGGACAAGTTTATAGACGAAAATTTGCTCATACGAATCGGATGAAGTGCATAGGATATCTATGCTTTGTGCATGGTAACGTAAGATCAGGTATAATCAGAGAATCGAATTATTATCCCATAAGATCATGAAATCATCACTGCTCACACATCCGATCTCTGACTAGAGCAAACTCACATGCGATTCGCTTAAATTATTTGAGCGAGACACATGCGAACTTCGTTATCGCATATGCGAAAGGATGCTCGCAATGAGTTGCTAACTGTATTTCTTTAGTTCATTGTTATGTTTTCGCATTTGTTTTCGTAAAACTTTCGCATGCGTACATCGTATTGCTCACTAGAATTCAATTCAACTCAATTATTACACGTGAGCGAATATTATACAGCTACCGATGTTTTGCACTGGGCATTCTAGCACCTCCGAAACATTTCGAGATGTTCGCATCCGAATGTACATTATTTGCAGCTCATTTAGCAAGAATAATATTTATCTTTTAGTTCGCAAGCAATCCCTTGCGATTTAGTCTTGTATTTGATGCATGTGCTTTTTGCAGCATTTTTGCATTTGCATCTATCCGAATGTGCTATTGTGAGTGCCATAATACTCGCATATGTATTTGACATTTTCGCATGCGAAAATCTGTTTCGCATGCGAGTTTCTTTTTATGAATGTACGCAGATAATGCTAACAGCATTAGGGATGCCACCTTGTCTTGCGCAAAATCGTCTAAATCACTAGCAAAAGATACTATACTCCTGCAAATGTATCAAATTTTCGCACGTCCCTATCGTGAAGAAATAACGATTCTATGGTGACTAGTTTCTGGCGAATGCTTTATACCGGTTTGTTTCTAATGAGAGGTCATATCAATTAAACGCAGATGCAGTTCAAAGTTGACCATCTAATGTTTAATGTTTGACGCAAATGAGGACAATAGAAGGAGAGAAAAGCTTGAAGAAACGCTTATAGATTATTCCTCTTTCAACTTTCATTAAGATCACTTGATTATGCATCACTTATCTGATCTATTCTATGAAATGACAATAATTAAGTTTGTTATTTTTCTTGTGTAAATGTATTGAAGGTGACATTCTCTTTAGTAATTAACGTCGGAAATATTGTTTATTGTTAATGATTTCGCTTTATCATTTCTATAGTTTGCTTGATATTCGCATTACTATATTATGGAGTGTTAGGTGTGATTTTTTTTTCTCATATAAATTGTAATCGAATATACACACACTTAAAGTGGTTGATTTTATAGAAATTAAAAGAATATAATTTAAGTCTGCTCCCATCTGTGAGTCCCGCATATTGTCATCATGAGTTCAGATATTGTTTATAGTGATTGATAGAATGTCGTCTCAACGTTCGAAGAACTCCGAAACAACTCACGAAGAAGAAATTCGTCGGTTCAGTTGATCTGGGCGATGGGATATGAGCGCCTGAGGTTGGCACTATTTGCCGTTGAGAAATCACCCTTTAAGAAAATGCAAAAATAGCCCACCCAAGTCAGCAACGAATATGCGCACTAAATAGTGGACTACCTTCGCAAAATCTTTCTTTTCTATAGACTACTTCCCCATTCGGGTAGATATTAATTTCTTTAAGCTTGCACTGTAAGCGCAGACCCACTTAAAAAGCGCCAACTGGAGCGCATATTTAGTCTAAGTGTTGTTTATAGTAAGATGAAAACCAGCCGGATTTATTTTGTGAGTGATAATTGGAGTATGTAAACATTCTTGGAAGAATGCAAATCCATCGTATATTTGAAGCCAGTCACAGATGAGCGAAAAATTTGCTGAATTCTTTTAATCAGATTTAAAAGTGGAGGGGGTATTCTGATGGAGAACCACAATGGATGAAGGCCAAGGAAAATTACTCGGAAGAAACGCGCAAACATGATCCTCCTCTCGATTGATGACTAAGAATGTAGAGAGGAGAATGAAACATGAAATATACGCCAGTTCATGAGGAAATGGAAAATTCAAGCAAGCAAACAAGTTGTGCATAAATAATACTTAAGTATTTAATAAATTCGAGTAACGGAAAATGATGAAACGCCTAAATTTCGGGGCAATTAAAAATTATTCGAAAACAATAAGGAATTATACCATATATGCAAGTGAATTTAAATTGTTGCCGATCGATCTATTAGATTATTTATTTATATGCACAAATATTTCAAAAAAGAACCCTTTTTAGTGGGGCATTTCAACACAACGCTTGCAGAGATTTTTTTTTGCCAAAGAATTTGTCTTTTCCACACACCATCCACCACTGTAAGAACAAAGTTCGCTAAGGAATTTCGGCAACATAGTTATGTGTTCATCATTCATAAATAAATGATCACTTGGAAAGTATGCGGAATTTACAGTGCAGATTATATCATCAAACTTTCTTGATTTCACATCTCTATATGACAAGTGTCATATAGTCGCTTCTCTTCCCACTGAAAAAGTCAAACGCATAAGCGGTGGATTTTTCAGGATTTGAAAAGCAATCTGATGTGTCAAACGAACTCTGAAAGAAATTGAGAGTTTTGAAGTGAGAGTTTAACTCGGTTGATTTAATGAGTAAAGGCAGACGTTCAAAATGAATCACTCGAATCGATTTGTCGGATCGAATTTCGCAAATTATTGTGATATTCATCAGCGGTCTTAGAAAGCATTATCAGTTTTTAATATTCGTGAGTGCAAAACGCATGTTGCGCTTTCTGCAGTGACGCGTTTTCCTGATATACACTAGGACTGCAGTATTCTTCAATGATTTAAACGAAATGCAGGTATGAGCAGCTTGTTAGCTGTTTGAAAATTACATTCTGAAGAAGCGTTGATGAGCTAATTGAAGTTAATGTGATTTTCTATTTATTATTATCACAACCATTTAGTTGAAAAGGCGAGTCGTATTCGATTGAAAATAATGGAAAATAACGCCATTAGAAGATGACTATTCGCAGAGTGGAGTGAACTGGAGCTCCACCCCTTTTAGCGATTATGGAGTTGAGCGCTATCAAAAAATGAAAATACTGCTTGTTTGCTAAGCTTGCAAGCACGTTGTCTGCTGAATTCTTTTCGTAAATTTCCCTCCCCAAGTTTTGATTAGATAGCGATCGTTATTTAGTTACACTAAGACATTCCACGTTTATTCGTTAAGCTATGAATGCAATTAATATGAAAGTACTCTTTTGAACGTACCATATATTCCATATCAACAGTAAATTTCGAAATTTCCATTCCATTATTCACGAACTATTTCGAAGTGGAATGACCAATTTGCAAATATCATTGGTGACATAAGAGAATCTTGCAATTTTGCAATAGTAATCTGACAATCATGCAACATAAGAGAATTACTTTGTAAATTTTATGGTGTTTTTAGGCTTAAACAATGGTGAGTGGTGATGTAATTGAATATGGGGAGATCATCTGGTGATGAAGATTATGTTTAACTAATTTGATTAGGTAGAAATGAGAGTAACATGTAAACAGACCACACAGGCAGACACAGACATGCATATATGAAAAATATGCCACTACCGTAATATGCTTTTGCGAAAAATTTGCAAAGACCCATCAGAGTGAGTGTTACTTTGTTCAGCAAGTGACCTTTCGGTTGCTTTTCTACATCACGTAATTCTACAAAACTGCACCTACTTCAAATCTGCGACAATCTGAAAAATTAAGTAGATGCAGATTTGAAAGACTAGTAGAAGATGCTGTAGATTGTGAAAGCCATAACGCATGCGCACTAAAGCTTTTCGTAGTATTTTATGAAGCATCAAGGAAAAGCTTGCTGCGATATCACCGAAGCAGATAGGAAAGTGCTGAAAATGTATAAGTTAAAAGTAGTTGGAGTTACTCGTAAAATCACTCCGCCTCACCAAGCATCGAAATTGGAAAAGCAGATATTGAGATCATTGGTTTTTCGGAAAGCTTCCTTGTGTATAGCCATGTGGATCGATGCTTGCTTATGAATTCAATAGACCTGAACATTGTTACTCCAACGTTTGTATGGATCATCAAAGAAGAGTTCTGGAGAAGACGATATAGATAGCAAAAGAAAATGCTATCATTGCGCAACAGAGTGCTCAATATACGCGGTAAAGGAAGCCTTGTCACTTAAACATGGTCTTTGCGATAAGCAGCTCTTTTAATGCTTTTGACAAAAGGCGAAAATTGCACAAGTCTTATTACCATCAACATCTGCGGAATCACTCAATATATCTTCGCGTGAAATGAGTCCAAATCCTTGAAAATCTGCGAAGTTGAAATGAGTTCCTTTTCATAGATTTCTACAGTTTTGCAACATGTTATCATCACATTGGAGCTGAATTTGCCAACTAATTCAGTTCGGAATGGTGAACTACATAGTTTTTTGATGCAGTAATCGGCAAAAATTATTCGCACTGTATGATTTAGCCTACTTTTGATTTGAACATTTGAAAGCGACTAATGTCCTTTGAATCCAGGATGGTTGAGAGAAAGCGTAAAAATACACACGTCGATCTATTCTCAAGTTATGATAGCATAGCTGCCGTAAAAGAGGTTCCAATTATTTTTGAAGAGGGTACTCGAGTTTTTGAACGGGAGCATGCACATCTGGTCGGATCTCTTCTAGAACGTTCAAAAATGCTTTTAATGTCTATCTATGACAAGGAATTCCCAAATAGAGGCTATTCTAGAAACTCATTTTTCCTTTCGCCTATTCTGTTTATGAGTTATGAATGTGTGTTAGATGTTTCAAACATTAGGTTGCTGTAATTTCACGTTTTGAACCATGCCACACGATCAATGAATGATGTTCAATTAAACCACAGGTACTTGATAATGTTTGGCGTATAATTAGTGAAGGCAAATAGGCGCTAAATGAACGACGAAGAAAGAAGGAATGAAAGCGAATGAAAAATACAAAATTAACAACGCACTATACTATTAAATAAATAGACGGTTGAGCGTTTATTCATTCGAATGAAATCCGTTCATAATAGATGATTGACTATTCATCACAGCTATTGTTTCTAGATTATAAACGCTAAGGAAATGAGAGGTTTCCGTTGAGAAGGAGCCTATTTGCAGAAGTTTTCTCTCCTTTTCCACCTCATTCTCCATATCGAGGATTGATGAATTGATTTGGAAGTGATGAGTTGTCGTACCTTTCGTTTCGATGTTCATACGATGTTAGGATGAAGATGTTCCTTGCCTGAATTTACAAAGCTCTATTTGTCCTTCTGTGCTATTTAAATTGCCCGTTTAAAAATAAATGTGCATTCTCGAATAAAATTACCCTTGATAGAGTTGCTGGGAAACTATTGAGGAAGAGGAAGGCGATGTCAGAAGAAGCGGGCTGGAGGAAATAAATTCTTTTTTATTCACTAATCTTCCCACCTACAGTAAATATTCCTTTCATTCGAGATGACACATGCGAAAGTTACTATTATTTCATATTTCCCTGAATAGAGAAGCGGAAATTGATGTTTCTGTCGATTTTGAACAGTAATTTCCCATTGACAAAGGACATTTTCGAGGTGATTTTCCAGTAGAAGAGCCTTTTTTCACTTCTTTCAAATTTTGACTATGAACCATTCAAATAAGCGGGACCTCAAATTCAAATTGGTTTCAAGCTGAATAATTTCGTAGTTGGCGAATTTTCAGTGGGGCAATTTAATTTTTTTTTTCAGAGAACCAGAACGATTTGCAGCTTCAACTTTTCTCCTTCCAAAAAAAAATTTTTTTTTCAACACTTTCGGCTACCAAGTTTTCTTCTCCACCGTTCGGTACTAATCTAAACGCCACATACTATTTGAAAATGTCTTTCAAAAATTAAAACCCTTCATATTCAGGAAAACTTTAATTCATTTAGTCTTTTAGTGCCAAATGAGAATTAGGAAATATTAGGGAAAATTTTAAGAGCATAATTGAGGGGAAAGGATTTTTGTAAACGGATTTATTATGAATTTAAATTCAAAAAAAATTGAGATAAATATGAAAAGAATAGGAATCAAATTCCTATCTATTGATACAAGTTTGAGCTATGCTATTACTTCGCATATAATTCGCATAGTTGAAAATAATAAAAATATCAGTTTCTCTTATAGGAATAATAAATAAGAGATAATAAAACTGAGAAACAACTCACATGTCAGGACAAAATTTGTGTTTTTTTTTTCATCTATAGCATGAAGGAGTGAGTGGAATAGTCGATGAAATAAAATTGAAAACGCGAACAAAAATACGCTTTTTTTGCGATCATGCAATATTGTTGAAGCAAATGAGATGTATAATATTGTCATTCTACGATGAAGCATTTCTAGTGCTAAATGTGAGCTACATACATTGCAATTATAGCGAATTTTAGAATCCCATTAAAGGAACAAGCGAATTTTGCGAGTATAGTGGGAAAGAGTTGAAGAGGAATATCCATTGCGAGCTTTTATTCGCAACAATATGAGAACAGATCATGCATATAGATATAAGCTAATGCTGCAAGCATCTTTCGAATATCTCCAGCTTAAGGCGACTTGAAACAAAGTAGCGGCAAAATGATTCTCTATGCTGCCTCATCATCTGCATTTCGACTAGATACGAATCATAGATTACTTTTAATTGGGAGTGATTTTTCATCGTCGTAAAACTCATCATAACCTGTTTATAGGTATGCTACCCACACTTAGCTATCATATAATTAACGTCATATTAGTTCGTTAACGTGTTAGTCTATCTATGCAAAAAGTTACGGTAGGAATTTATTGCTAATTTGTAATTGGTCTTTGATTTTATGTGCACGTTCATCCCATCCCGGAAGATATATCCCATGTGGAGTTCGTTTGTGCAATACTGCGTTCGACTTTCCTACAAAATTCCTTCTCTATTCTCTTTCTCTTCAATTCGATCCACTTTTATTAAATCTTTTTTAAATAAAGGTTTTTTTCTTCATCATTTGAAGGTTTATAGCATTATTTGCCTTCAAATATAGTGAAACCGACGAAATATTCAGTACACCAACAACAAAAAGAAATTCAGGATTCAGGTAAGGACCGTCAGGTAGACGGATAGGTGCGGTTGGCAAAATTTGCGTTTTTTTTTTTTAGTAAAAAACAAAGGAATATGTAAAATACAAGGCGGACGAATCGACAAATGGACTTCACTTCATTACTTGCACGTAATTGAAAAGACCTGTAAGAAGCGCAATTCGTGAAACGATATGCTAAAGGTTGATTCATGAAGCTATCGAAAAATTGCTGCTATTCGATTGAATTCAACTTAACTTGCACAAAAAAAAAACTGATGGAAACTCTTCTCTAACAATCGTCTATCGAATACTTTATAGATTTCTTTGTATTTGCACTAGTCAAGTAGCTCTCCAATTGTAATTTCCAGAATGCAAAAGTAGTGTACTTCTTCACTGATATATTGCATTATGTGTTATTCTCATTGATTTATAGCAGCAGTGTTTTCCAAAAATGAAACAAACTTCTTCGATATATTTATTGCTAACATCGCAGAAGAGCTGTCGAAGTTGGACATTAGAATTGCTACATCAGTTTCTCAATAGGGAATTTACACCATGTGTTGGTAGGTTATTCGGAGCTGCGAATAATTGCTCTCTGCTACATTCAAAGAATATTTTAGCGCTTATTGATGATATAACCGAAACAGAAGAATGCATATTGCGTAGTGAGTGCCTCACACTGTAAATGCCATATCGCACGACCATCTCAAACACAACATTCGTGAGAGCAAATGTCCTTAGCGCAGATGTTTTGCAATTGGCGGCGACACGTCTACTTCCTAAAGACCATTGATTTCCCAAAAATGTTCGTGAAATTATTTCGAAAATTTCTCAAGCATATCTGTAATGAAAAGTTGAGGCAAGTATTCCTCGTTGTAAATGTCTACGGCGCAAATGTCGTGTCTCGCAAATCGGTGCCATTGAGACGTTTTCGTTTTCTATGAAAAACTTTTGCGAAAAAACAGTCGAAGAGATGTGGTTTGACATGGGCGCGACGCTATCGCTGCATCGCTTGCATGGTTTTCGAACAGTCCTTTCGCTAAGCATACGAGCGATTTCCTTCATTGCTGGCCGGATTTCGCTGGCGCTTCGGCGAAATATTATAGATTATACAGCATAAGCAAATAGTATAGAAATATCTCAGTATGCAGAGGAAAATATCTTCGTATATTTAAGCTAATTGAGGCTTTGTGCCACCTTTGTCGTTCACTTTATCTATCCTATTCGCACGGTTGTGCAGAATATTTCGAGTTTATAGCAAATTACGACTTTTTTTTCGATTTGGATGATTTTTTTTCTCTCCGAAAAGAATGCCCTTCACTTTCTTCTCTCCCACTTGTTTCGTTCGTTCCTTCTCTATCACTTGTGGCGATCCTTCCGGTACAACCGCTCAAAGTTGGTTTGCTTTTTTTTGCGTAATTCGTGAATTGCTTTTGTTCGAAACTATGGACCTATTTGATTCTCAACTTCCAAATATGACAAACTAATCAACGAACTAACTGCTTATGTAACATAGCAGCCATGTCGTCAGAGACAGACACCATGTGTAGTTCAGTCTAATAATGTGCTCGTCGCAGAATTCTTTTCACTCTCGTTCGTTAAATCGCACGCCCATATAACGTCGATGTCCTATTCACCTGTCAATGGGTTAGGTAATCCTAACATGATGCTAAAATAGGCATAATCTTTGTGAATTGTTCTTCCTTAACATCATACAGGTGTTCCCTAATTGTTACTCTTAAATGTGATGAATAAATGCTCGGCGCTTAAGGGAGGAAGGAGAGGGCTGAGGGGAGGGCGGGGAGGGTGAGGTTGCAGCAATGCAATTTCAATCTGTTAGCAATTTGCTACTGCAGCGCCCAATCAAAAATTCGGACCTTTCGATCCAAGCGTCGTAATTATTTTCTATTATTCAGGTTTTTTTAATCGGAGGAAGTTTGCTTGTTTCGGAATGAAACCGACAGAAGTCGCATTTATTCTCTCGTTGGTGACGTTTATTGTCAGCGCTCAATTTGTTAACTCAAATGAGGTGCCGGACGCAGACTATACCATTAACTTCATTGCCAGGTAATCAGTCTCAGTGATCTCTTCGAGTCTTTTTTTCTACTTTCTTTACTTTTTTTCTTTTCTGATAATCCATCGTTCACTTAATTATGCCTTAACGTAAATGTTTAACGAAGCAGCGAAACTGATTATAAAAATGTTAAAACGCTGAAAAATGTTAGGCGACACAAATTTATAGCCTTGGAAAGGTATCCCCGAAAACTTTAGTTAGAACAATTTCAGGATTCCTAATAGAACACCTCATATGGGACTTTAAAAGAAGCAATCACTGGCATTAAGCATTTAGAGGACGATAGTATTGTTCGGTTTGACTGTAAAGTTGAAACTACACTTATAGGTCATTATTGAACAGCTTCGATAGAGCGAATCGAGTGATTGGATCTCGAAGGAAAGCGTCCCATAATCATGGCAATCTGGCAAACTATCAAAGGCTCGGTAAACGATTTGATGTAAGCGCCTCATATAATCTCTTCTTTACCTGAACCCTATGAGTAATTATTGTGAAGTAGTACGAATGTCAATACTGGAATGTACATACTCATATACTTGCATGAAATATCAAACTTCGCAACGAAAATCGTTTTATAAAAATAACGGCAAATGCTACGTTAAAAATTCTGCCTATCTTCTTCAAAAGGGAACAGCAACGAGGCGCTCTCTCACATGGGCGATCCGAAGAGAAGGACGATGGATCCCTCAATACTTTTCCTCGTGCATTATCCTCCACTTTTCTTTCTCATATTCTTTTTTCATAAACTTATCAACAATGCATATACCTGGAGAAATTTTGTGCTTATACATTCCACTAACATTACGACTACAAACTAACTTCGCTGTCTTAAAATATGGCAAGCTGAGCACGCATATAGAACGCCGACCGCCGAGCGAACAATAAACAAAACGCCAGCTGCTCACGTTAAATGTGAGCTGATTTGATAGCATGTTATCCAGAACCGTATCAACGGAAGCGTTATGTGACGATAATTTGGGAATGAAGTTCGTATCACATAAGCAAATATTTCGGCGGAGAGTGAAAATTAGAAACACACACACACACACTTAAACAAGTTTTAAGTTTTCGAAAGTTTCAAAGAATAGTTTACCGTTAATTCTAGTTTTTGTGACAAGATTATTCATTTATTGGGCCGCTAGATTCATTATATCTTCATAGGGGTGTTAAGACGGAGCATTTTGGTTTTATCTAGAGCACTGAACCCAAAAAAAAAGAGAAGAAAATGCAAAAATTTATGAAACATTGCATTCAACCGAATCAATTTATAACAAGAAAGCCGAAGAAGCAGAAAGAGATCAAAAAAAAGATGCTAAGTTTTTTCTTACTCTGGTTCTACTCACACCTAGTTCATCGCTTATATTTATTTGGTCGTCCAAATGGTAGTTAATAATCGAATCGAACAAAGCCTTTTAAGAAGCGAAAACCTACGTTGAAATAGTCTCGAATATTGGATACAGACGAGCTTAACTAGTTATTAACAAGCGCAGTTCTTCATTATGTTTATTAGCTCGATCCTCGTTCAAAGATTGCGATTATGGAGGAGATCCTAATTACAACAGTGACCTTAATTACATCAGAATTTTGAACATTTCGGAGTATGGCGAATACTTGAGCTTCTTCTTTGATTTTTTCTGAATTCCCACCTATTGGGATAGATGCATTCTTATGGGATGTTCACTTCATTTTTGGAAACTCATCCTGTAAGGGCGCTGTTTTCCAGAGGAATGAATGGATGTTTTAGTTTGTCGGCATTTCCAATGCTCATCCCTACAATCCACTTAGCACTCTTAGCAATCAACGTTTTTCTGATCATTGTTTGTTTGCGATCACATGTAAAGGTAACAGCAGAAAAAATACTTAGTCAACCATCATCTTCTAAGATCGTAGATCAATCGCAATGCTTCTATTATTTGCCTATTTATGTTGCAGTTAAGGTAAGTGGCATCCTCATATTTTGGGCATTTTGTGCGCCGATACCATGGAATTGCATCAAGATCTTCTTGTGCCCCATGTACTCGCATTAAATGCTTGAAATAGAAAAAATGCAGACATCTGTTATTTTAGTCGTTTTTATGCTCATTGACGTTCCTTTAATGTCAGACAACGGCAAACTAAATTTTTATTGTGCACAGCGATGTGCATCATTCAACAAATCTGGTGACTGCACTGTTATTCGCTAGACTTGAGGTTCTACGGAGCTCAAGGACTACGAATAAGTTTTATTTGAGGCTAGGATTGACATCGCATCTTAAACATGATTTGTCACTACGCCATCACTGAGCTGGCCAGAAATGGAATGAGTAAAACAGGAAGTGAATGAAGCCGTCAACAAATTTTTCAAGTTTGAGCAGCTACAACATTCCCAGTACAACAACTATCGAGAG
>JAARMF010001436.1:0-14248 GCA_022844705.1 Toxascaris leonina
GCAACTTCACTCGTGGGTTGCCGCTTACGTTAGGAGATAAGCAGCAACCCATTAATGCTCAGTTGAGTCTCGTGGGTGCATTTTCTTCAATTATGCATTTGGCTTGCAAGTCTGTTCAGAACTTCCAGCAAAAAAATCGTTTCTAGGTAGTCATCATTTCGATTTGCTCGTGACAGGCTATTTTAACTGTTACTGAGGTGTGTCTTGCCTTCCTTGGCGTGCAAAATCAGTAAGGAGAATAGGGATTGTGTATTTGGGCGAAAGGTGTGGGCAATTACACTGAGGCACGATAAGGAGGCTAACATTCTTGGAATGTCCAATGATATGCTTTTCGACCGCTATGCTTTACTTCAGGAACCTTTCTTCCAAGAGAACAAATGTCTGAGGTACTAGCCTCTTTTTTATTCCGTGTTGCGACCTTTGCACTACCAAACGCCACAGAAGTGGAGAGTACAGGCAACGCAAGTACGTAATTTTTGAAGCCAGCTAATGAAATCTAAAGACATGAAGTGCAGAGAAAATATATTATTATTGCAATGAAGTTAAAACCTTAAAACTTCGAAGATATTCATGACTGAAACGTAGTACGGAATACAGCAGGGCTAGAGATCGTAGCAAATTGCCTAATGAAATTGTTTTAAATATTAATCGCTATATTAGTGAAAAACTGAACGCGTATTCCACAAATATTTTGTTTCGTTGATGTTTTAGGCGGACTAGTTTCAGCACAGCGAAGCGAATGTAATGAAGTTTCTGCAACTTACACTAGTGTGACCACACAACATATTTCATTATTCAACTAAAGCAGCCATTACTTGTTTCCATAGCCAAGTTTAAGGTCTTTTCATGAAAAAACGTCTGACTCATAATACGGATATCAGCCTTGGAAATTTTCAAGCAACTAGATGTTTTGTTCGCATAAGAGTGAAAATCCGAAAATCATAGTTCCGTGAGGGAATCGTGGACATTTGAAACCAAACTATAAGAAATGAGCTGTCTTCAATTTAAGGTAATGAAGGAACATATGTGTTACCTGAGTCGCTTTTTCTACCCTCTTCCGACAGTGGAAGTGGAAAGGATTATTCAAGTATTCATAATGATTTCGAGGTCATGTGCCCCAATATTATTGAGTGATGACCCCAGTATCTCGAACTTGATGTGTTTGAATCATTTCAAGTCGTTATGCATATCAGTACTAAGCACTGTTTTTGCTGAATAGCCTCGCAAAATAATTATGGGGAATTCTTCTGAGAGAAATCATTCTAGGATGTGTATTCTGGAATGCTGGAAACAATACCTTGCAAACATTCTCGTGCAAAAAAAACGTTAACTTAAAGGTAACTGCTATAAAGAATCAGCGACAGAAAGCCTTATAACCCCAAAAAAGAATCGCGCAATACCATCGATAACGACTTAGGTTGAATGTCGTCAACAAGAAATTGTTGCAAACGACTGTTTGAGAACCTTCACTTTCAAAGCTGAATGATTTTCTTAAAGGTTTTCTTTCTGAAAACAGCTTGCAAATTTTTCCATGCAATGCAATATAAGAAAACATCCTGAAAACTAATATGCACTATCCTTATGGTTTCGCTCAACTTATACGTTTGGAAATATAGTGTCTCTGATTGGAACGATCTCTCGCTGCAGTAGGCGAACTTTCGCTGAATGATTGAATGCGCATAATTTTCGCCGAATTTTTTTCGATAAAGCTGCACCAAATGCAAGTGGAACTTATGGGACGGTAGTTATTCACATGAATTATGGAACATTTTGATACCAGACAGACCACACGGAGTTATTTGAATGGATCTGAAACCAGATCTATTCAGAAACTATCTCTGAGAGTTTGGAGTAATGAAACAACAGTAGCGATGCTGGTGATAGCTAAACTAAATGCGGCCATATCGTGGCACCTGTTGGGATAACCTTTTATTTTACGGCACATGAAGTCACGAGCGCTTCAAAACACCGAGCGCAATACTGTCTGAAAAAACCCCAGAGGCGAGGAGTGTGGGGATTTGATTTCGCTGTAGCTCTCGCTATAAACCGATACGAAGCATCAGATGACTCGCTCATCATTCTGGATGTCCATGAAGAAGCCTCCGATAAGGCCAGTCATCATAGGAATTCTAATCTTCAGCTAAATTCCAACCTGATAAGACCCACACAAATTAGGGAGTGATCCGCTCTTAAGAACATTTCTTTCACGATGGAAGGAAAAATTGAGCACTACTTTCTCTATAGCCTGAATTTTTCTTTGGAATTCCAGCCGAAGCTCAGATTCCCACTAATTTGGCTTGTGCAGTATTTGTGTTTCTCCTCCCTTTCTCTTTCGTTTCCCCTGATCACTCAAAACGAAACATATTCTTCAAACAATAAAAAAAAACATGTCATTTGCTTATGTTATCATACTATTAATGCTTTCATGCGTTCGCACTCAATATTGATGAGTACATTGGTGATTTGGGTAGAAGAAGCTGATGCTGTCCCAGTGGTTACTAGATGCAGTTGGTTTCAGGATGCCATCTGATTGGCAAGAAGGCTTCTTTCACTGGTGCAAACTAGATCAGGGACATATGTGTGATCAACCATCTAAATGAAAGACTGAACCTTAGAAAAACGCAAAAAAACTTTCTTAGTTAAAGCGACTACATGTCTCTAGATAAATCGAGTTCTTCCGGTACAAGAAATATGCTAACTGTTATTTTCGAGCTGTTAAGAAAAATATACAATTCCTAGTAAAAAAGCTATTCAAAGTTTAGCAACAATGCGAAATCTTGGCAATCAATGATGGGATTGACTTTTGCTTAAGACAGCACTAAGCAACCTGCATGACTCACAAGGACTTCTGCACCGTGAAAAGTATACTGGTCCAAGCGCATGAGCACATTCTCTGCTATGCGATTCTTCGATGTACCACCGTCATTGTGCGATTGAATTGTAGTGCGGGAAACAACCAAATTTTCGAATTTACTAAAGAAATTGGAAAAAGAATAATAGTAATACAAGCAGGGTTGTTGGTTACTTTGGCTTGCAAATGACAGTGGTGAGGTAAAGCATGACACAGTTACTTGCCTCAGCCATTTGAAAAGGATTGTTACAACATGTGGAGGATGCACTTTAGCGGGACGGAAATGAAGGTTTAGTATCAAAGATATTTGGGCAAAATAATTGTCCGAATGAGCGGCATCATGTTGCTTTAAGTTGGTTCGCAAAGAAGCTTTCTACGATGTACTTGGTCTCATGATCGGTGAGTAGTATGCGGCCATAGGGAAACAAATGATATGTTGTGAGCCGAGACGGATCACTCTTAGAGCGAAGGATGTAGCACCACGTTAGCAAGAGCAGTAACAACAGTCAGAGCGCTGATTATGCGACGCCTGATCGACGAAGGAAGTGGGATTCGTCCGGTCGACTGGCCGATGCGCAGTTATGTATTTACGACGCTTAGACACTCCAATATCATTTTAGTAACGCATTTCGCATTATCTTCTGAAATTGAATGATTGGTCGGTGGAAATCGAATTTTGAAGTGCGTTTCTTTCGTATTGTGGTTGCATCGAATAATCAGAACGATCATTTGCCGTTAAGAAAGATTATTTTTCACTTAAGACTTCCAAACAGAAGACTTGAAACAGATCGAACTTTGCCATTTGGTTTTGAGCGATCATCGCACAGGCTTACATGTTGGCGTATCTCTGAAAAATATGGAGTGGGACAAAACTTTGAGAAGGTATAAAAATTGCTGAGTGCAGTGACTTCGCTTTCCTCAACATAGAGCAGAATTAGGGGTCGATTTGGCGTTGCGCCGGAGAAAATGGTCGTGTAAGCTTAGATTTCATAGCGTTCGCGAGAAATCAGCAACGTTTCTGCGTTTAATCAATCCTCAATAGCTGCCTACAAAATGCATTCCTCCCTTGGGTGGAACAGAAATATCATAACAGCTTTCGGAAAAGTTTTGCAGAAAAAAGACGAGCATTTCCATGGTGCGTAACGATTTCTAACATCTTGTGAAGCTTTTCGCTTCTGTTGGCATGACATCGTCGTCGCCACGTGTAGGTGTCCCTACTGTTTACCGCCGGCAAGTGCCAAAAGTTTTAACAAACTCTCCAGAAAAAATTATATTTGGTGCCTTCGCGTAAACTTATCAATGTTTGCTGTTGGCTGAAAGGTAGAACTGCTAAGCTCATTACTCGAAATAAAAGTCATGTGAAGTTCTCGCTTGAGAAGTGGCTCACTAGCATACCTCCAGTACTGCAATCGGTCTCGTGATCTTTGTTAAGTGTTGCCATTCTGGCAACATTTAACAAAGACCAAAAGACCAAAAAGCACTCTTTTTGAGAGAGAAGGAGGAACGAATACAACACCGTTGAGGCCTGTGACGTCATGGAAACATCGGAGCATAAACTTTCTAGAAGGAAAATCGCAACGGTAGAACGAGATTCTTGAAAACAACATTTTTCACGCTGGTGATATAGTGATGCCAAGCATGCTTATACGCTTGTGATGAATAATTTAGTGTGGCGGCAGGATTTCGGAAACTATTGTGAATAATTTATTTGTGGATGTGATTCGTCGATTCGGCAAGGCGGCTAATGCATTCGCGTTGAACTCCCCAAGGAGTGGGAATAGCCGCGACTATTTACTAATGTGAACTATGGCTCCATTAAACTCGATATTCACCAGGAAACTTCATTTTTACTTCTCAAGAATGCGTCACGGAAGATTTCCGTCAAACAATTCGATCAAGACAATGCAACAAGTTATATGAAGCGGAAACAGAATTCAGCAAATAGGTCAGTTTCTTCTCAAAAACATAATGGTCGTACGGCACGAAAAATTTCTCGTTCTTGTTGAAGCGATGTTTTCACAGCGAGAACTCTCAGAAAATGTTTGTTCGCAAAGGTGAGCAAAATATGATTATGCGTTTGCCACCATGAGTCCATCACTGTTGATCACATTACACTATGTGGACCACACCGTAACGAATTCATTATATTCGCAGAAAGCATTAGTGCTCGCAGTAACTGAGCGAATAAGTGTTGTCTATTTCCATTGACAGCGTAATTGGAAAAACTTCAACCCTAGCTGCATGAGTTAGCTAGTGGAAAGGAAGGAGTGAACTAGTACAAACAAACCTTTAAAAGGTGGAAGCTGTAGTCGAACTGTTTGCACTAATTCGATAGTTTCTTTTTTCTTTAGTGATCATGCTTCCAAGCCCTACTCATTGAATCACAGAATACGAGGCTGCTCATCTTAGCTCTGAGCGTTTCGAAATTTTTCACGTTCTAGTCCTCGTCTTTTTCTTTTGCTCTATCTCAGTCTCTGCCGCTGGTGGTTTTGAAGATGGAGTTGAGTTCTTCGACTTTCTTTCAGTTATTTTCCAAACATAAAATTCTGTCTTCAACGGCTTGGAAAAAAGGTATTTGTTGAGCCATTAGGCCGTAATTTCATATTTGCAGTTCCTCAGTTGTTGTTTTCATCCATGTTTTAATTCGTATTTTTTTAGCTACTCTCCCTTCTAAGTTTCTTTATCTCCAAGCGTACGATGCATCATCACTCCGATGTAATTTTTTTTTGCTGCCGTTTTCTGTTAGAGATGTTTCCTGCAAATATGATACACTGATTTCTCTTCGCTACGATCTTCGAAGCGTTAATACACCTTTAATGTCCTCCTCGTCTCCACTCACCTCTTTCGCCCAAACTTGTAGAACGATTCGACGAAGCCAAAGCCAATCAACTTCTAGGATAGAACTGCCTGTATTGGCTTGATTTCTTTTTTAGCGCGTCACTTCTTTCACTGTGGAATTATTCAACCCCTCCCTCCTCAACCCCTACATTTCTCGCTATCTCCACTGTTTTTACATGCTGCGTACCAAGAATGTTGGAGATAGATAGAACAATTTTTACTCCACAATAAAGCAAGCGCAAAAAACGTTATGACAAACAAATGATGCTTCATCAGTATTCATCGCAATAAATTACTTCTGTATTTGACGGAAGATTTAAATAGTGATAGAACACAACAGTGCAAGGAACTAGACGTAATCGTTGTGTTTACAGTGCACAAATAATTGCATCTCATCAATGAACGAAGCAGAATTCCGAAATGCTTATTTCACCACCAGCATTCGCCACTGGAGATTTGGGGACATTAAGATGCCGACGTAGCCATTTTTGCGTAATCAACGATTTTGAACCGCTAGAAGTGTTGCTGTCGAAGTTTTTAAATATTCGAAAATAGCATTTTTAACGCACCATACCGAAAGGCCCTCACCATTGGGATCTGTCATTGACATGAGTGTTTTCGTGATTCTTCTACTTTCATGACGTCATTCAAATGCCCGAACCCCAACGTCAACAGCAGCTATGCATTCTAAAGCATGAAGAAACCAATTTAAGAATGCCCATGTTAAGACGCCTATAGGACATGACCAATTCGCATCATGCCAAATCAGGTAGCGAAGGGGGCGGGAAAGGTGGTGGATTGCAATAAATGGCATAACTGCGTCAGGAAAACGACGATACTGCAAATAAATCAATTTCTACGAGAAAAAACAATGTCAGCAGAAAAAAAACATTACCAAAATAAAATACAGTTTCTGTCAACTACATAATTCTGCCAGTAGGAGAGACGATCTTCGACCACACGGTTGTTCTACTTAAAGATATAGTTCCTCTGATCGCACCATTTTGCTTGCGAATGAAGGAATTCCTGTCAACTATTCCGTTCGCAAAAGAGAGGACCATTCCGTCAAACAAAGCGATTCTGTCAACAGATAGGATAATTTCTTTCTTCAAAGCATTTCTGTCGACGATAAGTGTAATTCCCGTTGGCTGAGAACTTCTGTCAGCTGAGTGGAATATTTCTACAAATGACAAGAATCTGTCAATATAAAAGAGCATTTTTCTCAGGCACGTGGCTCCGTAAGCAAGAAAGGCAGTTCATGTAGATGAGTGACTTCATCGACAGGAAGGCTAATTCGACAGGGAAGAGAGTTTCTGTTGAACACATGGCTTCCTCCACAGGAAAGACACACCTGTCAATCACTCAATTCTATCAACGGGGAAAGTGGTTTCTGTCAAGCTTGCAGTTCCTTTAGCAGGAAAATGCTTCTACCAATCACATTGTTTTGTCAATGATGGAGATAATTTCTTTTGTCTACATGATTGCGTTAATATGGAAGACAATTTACGTTAGTTGCGGGATTTGTTGACAGCTAAAACAAATTCTATGAACGGCTCGCTTCTAAGGAGAAAAAAAGTAGGTCAACCACGCGATTCTGCCAGCAGAGAAAATGAATCATGCCTCCATTAATAAGAGATTTAGTTTATGTTAGGTGCTCGATTCTGCCGATGGAAAAGCCTTCTTTTCGACATGTTTGAATAGAACGTCATTCCTGCTCACCGCGCTGTTCTATCTGAAGAAACAATTGCCGCCCACAATCTTTTTGGGAAGAAAGCAGCTTTTACGAACAACGGGGTGTTGCTAGTCGAGAAGATCAGTTCTAGTGGAGAGTGCGTTCCATCAGCATGGGAGACAATTTTTGCGATCGCGTGACTCCATATTACTACAAAACACTAAAAAATTTGAAAGTCTGTTGGTACAATTATGAACAGTTCGCTCCTTTCCGGACTTAGCTCTGTACTGGTGGCGCATAATCTACCATCAAGCAATACGCGCTTCTGTCTTAGTCCTCCTCCTCGTGTCTGTTTTCATATGTATATGTAGCAACGTGTTCACATAAGTTCTTTCGCTATGAAACCATTGGTTCAATTGCAGAATTATTCTCCTGCCTAAAAATGCTTCTTTGCGCCAAATAAGCATTCGGTGAAGGTATGCAATTTCCCAAAAAAAGTCTCACAAAAAGACTTTCCAATCGGGTCGTCAATTCACTGGGAGAGGGCATTTAAGGGTATCACTTTATGAGCGAATTTCTTCTGAATTTTGCATAGCTTTTGGCGCTGCATGGTGGTCTCTTTCCGACGTTTTATTTTCGCTCCACGACTTTTCCAGGCAATGCTGTTATCTTTATCCACGGGGAGAGGAGGAGGGGTGTGTGAACTCATTCAAAGAAACTTCTTCTGTAAGACAGTTGTCAAATTCTCAGCGAACTTTCCCTATTGTAGTCGAGAAAGCAGTCTCTAGTCTCCGACTTTTTTCTTCTCTTCTCGTAGGTTTATAAGAATCGTCGAGGAGTTGCACAACCGTTTACTGTTATCTTAGCATGGTTCGTTTTCATCGGCCGAAAATCTATTCTCAAAAAATCCTAACAGGTACTTTGGTGTTTGCTGTAAAAAGGCGGCTCTTGTTAATAGTGATGAGGAGAAACAATTAGGCCGAACGTGGCTGATCTATTTCTTTGCGATTATTTAAGTTCAGTTAGAAGAAAAGACAAGGGCAAAAGAGCTCTCTATGTTCTATCAAAAAATGCTCGTCTGTACAGCATCCCTGGAAAGCTATGTGACAGATATTTTCACATGTGGTTCCTGCAAATTTGCTGTGTTGAGCATATAGTTTCTGTGAAAGTGAGCCTATTTTATCCATAGCGCATGATACATTGGGCGCTAGATTGCATGAATATGCAGCCATCCTATATGCAATGTTTTATATATAGTTAGTTGCAGCACTTATGAATAAGCACTGTTTTTCAAATGGCTTGAGCAAATATATGCTTTCAAGACTTACTAGAATTATTAGTTGCTGAGGAAAACTAATTAACGTCGTGCTAAACGATTGAAGCGTTGATGCTTGCGCAGGATGGGTTAATTATTTGTGCATTCCATTGCGGAATTCGATGAAGTGTTATCTTTTATGTTGTTTCTCTCAAATGCGCTCTTAATTGGGAGTCGTGATTGTGGTCGTGAAATGCAGAAAAGATCTGTCTACAGTCAGCATCAAGGGAGGCGGACGGCATGTAAACGCGTCCCGCATTACAATCGAGCATTTACCTCGAGTCGCATGAGTTGAATTAGCAACTATGCGTGCAGTGGCGAGCGAAAGAATGGATTAATTGCAAAGGTCAATTTCGTTTGCCATGCTATTCATTGAATTACGAGACTTGCTTTCCGCTAAATTGAAACCGATCTCCACATTGCTTTGTGGTGTACATCAAGCGGAAACGATCTTACCGTTGATGAATTTCAGGGAAGCACTCACAGGGACGAAGCACTTTCGTGGGTGCTCTAGCTTGCAAATTTCTTTCACGTGCATAGTTGGAATTTTACTTAAGGTTTCTGTTCTTACCATCCTACCTTTCCTCCCTCTTTCTTCTGAATCCAACACCGCATTTCTTCAAGTACACGACCCGTTCAATGACTAAAATTTCGACAGTATCAATTTTCAAAGCTTGCGAAAGGTGAAGAACTACTACTCACCCATAGAAGTATCTCGGTTAGAAGATAACTCAAGGAACTGAAAAAAAATTAGACTGATGTTTTGGATAGCTGTTTGCCTCCATCATGAGACCATGTGTGAAAGAAAACATCAGAAATGAGACATCGTGTTTTACTGAAAAGTGATATGCTGTTCTGACCGCCTCAGAGCACTTCATCATGCTACACGTCTCACTTCTGACGATCAAGCACTGTTTGCGTTCTTTTTTTTTTTTAAATTTGTATCACGCAAATTTTTACGGAAATAAGATAGTGGATGAGTCTTCAAGAAGTAATCCATTAGATGCATTGCTGAAGTAGCTTGCGCGTTGCACGTTCCTTCAACGGGTTGCAAGCGTTTCTTCGCTTTTGACGCTTCATGCAGCCATTCCTCTTGAGTGTTCTCAGTGACACGAGAAATTGCATTTTTGACTGACGAATTGTCACCAGTGAAAACATGTATGCTCAAAAATACTTTTCTATAGATGTGATTGAAATGCTGCAAATCGCTAGGTTGGCTTGCATCTGCAATAAATAAAACTGATTTCAGTGCAATTTTTTCTTACTTTCGACGTCACCAGTATCGGCTGACTATGCTGTTCATCGGGAATAGTAGTTTCAGTATTCGGTGTGCTTTTCTTACTGTGGTTAAAGAATGCCCCACCTAGTGAGCCAATCTAAACGCAAAAATCGAACGATCGTTGTACAACGATCGCATTTTTTAAACATTAGAGATAATGTTCCCCATCAATCAGTGACTGCATATTGGAGATTATATTGGATTCAAATGCCTGGCATAGATGGTCCTCAGATTTCGGCAAATAAACTTTGTGAAAGTTTTATTCAAGGAGAGACCTTAGAATTGCCAGTCGCATATCGCACTAAGGAAAGATTATTTTTATCGAATGTTTTTTGCTCTTTATCTCTAATTTTACCATGAAAGTTAAGCAAAAAGTTGCACTCTGAGAGAGTTAAGAAGGAATTCTTTCTGCATTGACGAGTAAGTTTATCAGCTATCTGCATTCTGGATTGACTATTTTCAGTTGATCAGAAATGCATAAAGGTATTAGCTAATTTGTTCGCTAAACAAATGTTCCCTTGTGCAATCATAATCATCTAATATCTAGCGTTGGTGCCCACTGATTTGATCGGCGTTAAAACTCGCAATCATTGTGATTTTATCCCCTCTAATGCATTTGCTATAAGGATATGTTGAGTGGTGCAGTACAGCGGTGTAGTTATAATATTAGTTTGCTAAACCGAGCACCGGCTAAGTGGTTTTTTGAACTGCTTCAGCTTGGAAGACCGTCTCAAACTACTAATGATTTCTCAGAACTTGTGCAGATGCAATAATTTATTTCTTTCGTTCCTTTTATTCCGTCAAATCTTCGAAGCAGTGGTCGCGAAAACTTTAAGGTGGTAGTCGATGAAAATCTGTTGAAATTGTTGGGCTTTGAGGAAAAGCTACTGGAGGAGCTTTACGAAGATCCTTTGAGCTATCGGAAGAGCTTTTGCATAAAAACCAACAAAGAATTAGTCGCGACAGATAATAAATATTTCGCATTCTCTGTTGAGAACTATAACTCAGAACTCTCCGTCCTTCTCAGAGCATCACAATGCAAGGTGTATTCGTGCAGTAGCCAAGAGGAATTATAAGATAGTGTCGTCGCACGCGGCAACACGAGAAGTAAACATGCGAAGAAGCTATAAATGCAGTAAGAGCTACAGCACGAGTGCATGGATGAGATAGATAGAACTTCTTATGCAGAACGCGTCGGCTGACTATGAAGTTTCGAGTGCAAGGTAGATGGCGTAAGCGGAGTACATCTCCACTTCCTGAATTCTTTACTCACCGGATTCAATAACAAACTCGCTAAATTTGTGTTTCGTCGCAGCTCTTAAAACAATTAAACGCAAAGCCGTAGAAACGTTAGCCGTGCTCATCAATATGTATGAACAGTGTGCATTTCTCGAATACAAACCAACTTTCCACTTTTTATGTGCGGAAATTCGTGAATATCGATTCTGTCGATGCATCGAGCGTCTTCGACGGGTGCTGCGACAGCACACCGGGCGCAATTTAGTTCGGATGTGTTCATTCAAGATCACTTTCAGAGGAAATTAGTCGCCCTCAGTATTGAGAATGAATATGATCACATCCACAAGTATAGCGATCATTTATCGAATATGACTGCAACAGTTGAATGCCATACTGAAATGTTATATGCCCTAATAGAACATTGGCGCAGTGATGCTCAAAATCGTCTTTTCACGAAGCTGCTTCGAGAGCACCCCTGAAAATATTCGTTGCATGCCGCAATGGCTTTTATGTTTGGAATTCAATTATTCCAGGGTAAAATGGGTGTTGCATAGTTTGTCGTGGCCACAATACTCTACAGTGGGTTTGAAGATGTAATAAACCCATAGAAAATGCGTAGGCTATTCCTGTCAGAACGAGGGCGTGGCGTGAGGATGCTAGTATAGGTATCACATCTTGTTTCACTCCTTTTATCCTCCAGAATCAAAGATACACCACTCACAATTTTATCCACAGCGAAAAAAGCACTGGTTCCGGTTGGGAGGTTGAAGTTTGTATTGAGAGCACTGCACGTGAAAACTGCCCGATTTATCAAAGAAACGTTTCCCAAAATCCACTCATTTAATTTCCCATCTGATGTTCAATATGCTTGTTTCTATGTTTGCTCATTCGTATGCTGGCTATGGTACTCTCGTTCCACAGCTTTCTGTCAACGTTATGAAAGACATGCTTTTTTTCCTCATTGGCTACGTGCTGCAGCGGATTATTGATGGGACGCGCGCATGCAATCGCGTGGCATACTGTAACCTCCGGCTCTTCTGTTCATACTGCCCAGTATTGCTCGTATTGCAACGTACAAAATTCCCTTCCTAAAGTTCGTTAGTATATTTCATAATAAATGCACGTTAGGTGCTCCAAAGTTTAGAGCTTTCATCTTGTGTCTGTTTTTCAGGAATGTTTTTGAAATCCTCGTGTACGTTGGGAATGTGGGCAGCAATGTCGGAGTGACCCTTTAAGGCACCGATCATCAAGGTAAGCTCGTGGTCGATCAGTGTCGAATGAAGTTAAAGCGGTGTGACGCACAGCAATTCTATCGAATATTGTGCTTGTTTTCGATTGTTCGATATGACACCGAATGCTCTGCGAACAAGGTCACGTGCGCTTAGGTCACTATCGTGACCCACGGAATTTATGTCCTCCCTTGTCAATTAAAGTGTGAGGTTGAATATGACGTACCTAGGCATAGTATGCGTCATAAATGGCTCGAAAGTGCTGGAAAGTAAAAAAAAGCAGCAAAACAAGGATTTGTGTTCAGCTGAGGAAGTGTGATGTTCTACATCCCACTCAGCTAGTCTTTTGTGATTTTCTGTGACACAAGTGCTGCTCTAATCAGAAAGAGGCTATACATTCCGCATCAAAAGACGTTTTATAAGTATCTTGAAGAAGAGGGTCGAGTTTTCTTTTTGTCAAGTATTTGGACACTGCTCACTATATTCTTTGAAATTCTCGCTTTTCCTCTAATTCTTTGAAGCACTCGTTGAAAAGAGAGGAACAAAGGGTCGCAGCGCTGATGGGCTCATGTGTAATGCGCTTCAGCCGAAAGCATTCTTATTGGGTAGTCGCAACGCACATCAGTCGGAGTCGTGCCGACTCTAAGATTGCCTGAAAATTTTTGACGTGATTTAAATAGAGAAGAAGCTCAAGATAATAATTTGTGAAAATGATTGTGAAGCGTATTTGTGATGCCTTTTGTCAACTGACCACTGATGACTCCCTCGCTTGTGTTTTTTAAATACCTTTTGTGGTAAGCGGATTCCAGCGGTCTCTGTGCAGTCGTGCGCCATAGAATTTCCTTTCCCTTCAGCAGTCAGTTTTTTCAGTTTTTCGCAGCTTTCGTTTCTTTTCAATTTCGCAAGATCCACAGGAATCAGCACTCGCTTAGATTTCGTTCACCTCCAGGTAAGCAACTTTTTTGAGTAGCCATTAAGCAGTTGGTGAACATATTAATCAGAATTCTGCAACTGGTCAGCAGTAAAGCAGAATGGATACTAGGCAGTTCTTTGAGTTCTTGCGAATAGTTGTGTGTGAAGCTGTGATCTGTGCTGAGACCGAAAAGCAATCCGGAAGATTTGACACGAAATACGCTTCTGCATTCTGTTCACCTGTCCAGAAAGCACAGCATGCGAAATATCAACCGCATAAATTGAGTCATCCGAACGCCTCTGCAGTTCTGACACTAATGATCTTACTTTCTGTGGCACGAGCATTATTGAATGGAGATTCGGCCGGCGTTTAGTGCATGGGAAATTTCGGCTACCGTTCAATACTTCTAATTCCTTCCGCCTTCCATGAACTGAAGTGAAATATGGTTCAGGAGCTCTGCTTGTTGTAGTTCTCACCAAATTTGGTAACTGTAGGTTCAACCGCCTCCGATTTCAAACAATCTAACAGACAGATAGATGCAAACATATACATTCATTAGCACTCTTGCGACATGACTCTAATGCTCTGCTGCTTAAGAATTTCGCGGAGGCGCATAAAAAGCGTATGTTGTCCCAGCTCGCTTCTGCGCTTTCACGCTTGTTTTCCCGCTTGTCCAAATTGAAGGCTGTAGGTTTGTCAACTTTGCAAACGTTCACACTTGATTTGCTACCAATAGAAGCACATGATGTCCCAAAAAACTCGGAGGGAGTTCTCATAAAAATGCCTCGTTGCAGGCAGAAAAAAATCACTCATGCTGCCTATTTTCCTCGAAAGGAAGCCATTCATGACAATTTCCTTCAGAGTTGAAAATATTCATGTCTCACTTTTGTTTAATGAGCCCCCCCCCCCCTT
>JAARMF010001436.1:14433-29799 GCA_022844705.1 Toxascaris leonina
CCCCCCCCCCCCCCCGATATTTATTTCCGAATTTCTGAGGGACACTGCATGATACAAGAAGAGTTGAAAAATTGTTCTTTCGTCGTGCTTGCTGAAATTATGCCCCTTTCCCATCCCAAGGAGATTCTCTGAGTTCATTTGACTCGTGGCGGCATGCATCTTCAAAATCCAAGTTTCACTGGGCTGATTCGTCAGCAGTTTCTTTTTGTTCTTCAGAACATCGCTGCGCATTTCTTATTTTTCTCGCGCGAGCGTGCATCACGTGGGATGATTAGCACTGTGTGCATTCAGAAGTGTAGTCCCACTAGGTAGTGGACATGGAAATCGGGATCGGATGTTGCGAGGACGGAAGAAAATCTTGGTGTATACCGGTCGGAGCCAAAAGCTCCATTTGGCCGATAGAAAGACTATTCCACATGTAGACAATACCAACATTCGAGGAAGTAAGTACCACAGAAAGCTACATGAATGTTTTCGCTCATAGAAAACTAGCGTGCATGCGATTATTTTAAAGGTACCTGGAGGATGAAGAGTGCTAGAAATCTGCTGTTAGAAGGCGCGTAAGTGAGAAAGGATAAGCCGCAGAAGAAATAAGCTTTTTTTAACATCTTTGATGAAATGATACAGTGATGAACGCCTGTCGTTGTTCATCTCGAAAAAAGTGCGTCAAAGAGATCTGCAAACACTCCACGATGAAGGAAATGGACTAGATGGAGAGAATGCAGGCGCGGTGGTACATAACGAAGCCGCTCTCCTCTGCTTTTGGTGAGTGTTGCCGTGCAGCTGACGCCACTAGCATGCTCTCCTCTGTTGTCGAATTTTACGTGGCCATGTTTTCTCTGGCGGTTCATTTATAGGATGTCAAACGCATATCATTGACGTTTTTATTTCATTTGTTCTCATTAACATCTATTTCCTTTGCAGGGCTAGCAATTTTATGCATCACGAACAAACGCACTCTATGAGATGATTTCGACGTCGCGAGCAATAAAACCACATTCATGACGGAACGCCATCAACGATAAAGGTATGCGTAATTTGGCGGCTTCATTATCAGCTATCACTTGCAACTATGTTCAAAAAGCTCGCCTATCGAGCAACTTATTTCAGTTGCGATGCATCGGTCGTTACGAAACTTGCATGCAGTCCATGCTGGATCGTTGTCTGTTCCTTGCAGAGCGTTTAAACCGGAAGCAGCTTTGCATCACAAGAGTTGATTACAGCGGTGCAGAATAAAGAAATGCTGCTATCGGCAGTTCGTAGTATCCGTTCATCCATTCGTATATCATAGCTCACGCGTATGGTGCACTCGTTCCGTCATCATAAGACTGAGGCTGAATTCGTCTACAGATGAGTCATCCGGGCTGGGTGATGGTTTCGTTCCTCACAGAACTACTCAGCTCGTATGGCGGGCTCGGTCAATCGTCTTCTCGTTGTGCGAACGATACAGAAATCATTGACAATCTTCTCAAGGTTATTTTCATAATTTGATTTTCCATTCCCATAATGGACAATTTCCTTCCTCTGCTGGAGGCGAACAAAGTTGGCTTGCAATAAATTACAGGATACATATAACAAACACTATATACCCGCTCATCCGGTTCATGTTCGTGTTGATATGTGGGTGCAAGAAGTCACTGCAGTTTCGGAGCTCACACAGGACTTCGAGATCGGTGTGTCGCCTTTTACCTTAACGTTTCGCATTTCGCTTTTTTTCTGAGGTGTATGCCGGAGGAATTTGCACTGGCATCCCCCATCTCCTCTCCGTAACGCATCAGAATATGCCGTTAGCCTGCATGCTTCAAATATGCCATTATGCACTCACAACGAGCATCCTGCAGTATAGAGCAGAAAATTTGTACTATAATAGGAGCAAAGCGGACGAAAACTTTTCATTCTGTTAGCACTGTGGCAGATCGCTATGTGAAAGTTTTGCTAACTGCTTTCCCCTGATATGGTGAAGAGTATTGCATACAATAGCAATTACCTCGCAACACATTTTGACAGCACTCAATGATAACACTATTTGGTGCTTGCGTATAAAGAATATAGTGACCAGTAACATATGCATGAAATACCATTGCTTAGTAACTTCAAGTACTGCTGTGAGGAATTCTTGATGCTTAATGATGCTTGATGCTAATTCTTGATGCCAGTGACGATATCAGGTTTTAGTTTCCACGTTTCGTGCTGATGAAGAAATTCTGTATCGTTCGACTATTTACTAGACGAAGAAACGTCACATTCACAGTTCTTTAGAACATCGTAGTCATTTGGATCGAATCGCTGTAAATAGTTCGAATTGTTTTTGTTACCGAATGTGTAACTCAACATGTTCCGAGAAACTAGTTCAAGGAGAATAGCTCAACAGGTGACGTGAAAGTGTTACACTGTACATATTTAATCTCATAAACGAATTTCTCAAAGTTTATTGAGGGAACACAAATAGTTGAAGAGTGTAGCATATAATTCGCGTTAACGGTTTGTAGAAGATCTAACGATTTGTGTGATGGAATTACTTGTGATGTCTTTCAGACTTGTACATAAATGAATTTTGGGAGGATCCCGCTCTTGTCTTCGATTTTATGAATCCATGTAAAGGTAACATATCCTTTGACGATAAAGTGCTGCAGAAGCTTTGGATTCCGAACACATGTTTCATCAATTCGAAAACTGCCGCCATACATGAATCGCCGTTCAGGTCATCATTTTTTCGAATTTACAATAATTTATTCACCAGTGAAGTAAGCTGATATTTGCGTGGTGCTAACACTAACCACAAAATATCTTCACAAATTTCTTTACATAATCGAAGCGGAGGTGGTGATTTATCTTTGCAAGTGATTCGCTTTATTTAGTTGAAGTCGGAGCCGATTCAAGACCCAGATTTATTGTTGGTCTTGGCAAATATAAAAGGCCGCTCGTAGCTTTATTGCGAAACGAAGTCTGCATTATTGCAGCCCACACTGACGTTTGTTATTAATGCGAGGAGTTTCGGCAACGGAAAACAAATGCGCCATGTGAGATGAGAGCGAAATTTGATTTGCATTGCCCTGATTACTCTCGAAAAGGAATTAATTCGTCAATATTGAATTACACTGACTGGTCTGATTCCCTTCCCAAACATCGTCACGATTTTTAAATTTCTGGGAACATTCATTTTTATAATCGCATTTCTCTAGGCCTTTCAGGAACTATAAAACTCAGATATCACAACGCAGATAGGAATTCAACACACTAAACAAGATAAAAACTTTGAGGAGTCGGAGATCACTGCAAGGCGACAGCTGCTGCGCTTAATGTGAAATCCTCTCCATTTATTTCATTCTTCAACAATAACTGATGTTGGCAACAGAGTGTACAAAAATATATCCTCAGTGATTCACTTTTCGGCGTCATGTATGTGCACATGCGAATATAAGATTCCTTCTGTACGTCTATTTGTTTGTCGATATAAAAATTTCAAGACGGCAACAGCTGAACCTTGAAGTTATTTTGATGAGCATGATGTGCATCATAGCGACATATCTTTTCCACTTTTCAAGTCCATGGAACAATAATAAAAGAAGTTATGGATAGAAAAAAATTTGTGCCAATTATTCGTCTATCGGTTTTTAACTCACCCCAATCGGGTTTGGCGCAAAAATGAATCCTTTGTAAGTTTATGAGGTCGGCCAGATTGATGGATAAAGAAAGGTATTCAGTTTCGCGTTTTCATTATTTGTTGGTGACACAGGATGCTGGCCAGTCAGATGAGTGAAATTAAGAAGCACGAATCGCGTCAGTCAGTTTGGATCGCTTATAGAGTGGCGAACTATTTTGATGAGAAAAATGTATTTGCATGGTTGTAACGAAATAGAACAAACGCATTTTCCATTTCTGTGAAAATTTCTGGAGGGAATTTTCTTTATCAGTGAACACGACTAAAAATTTCCATTTCATTTCATTTCATTTATTTCGTCATCACTGGACAACAGGCAATCGTTTGCCTTTACGTCGCATCAAAAGCTCCAATTCAACGATCACGTTGGCTGTGCAGGTTGAGCGGCTGAGTCGCACGGTATCTTATCGATCTCTGTCCCATTTTAGTTTTGCAAGTTTTGCATGTATAGTGCTTTCTTCTAGTACGACCATGGGTTGCTACAGTGATTAAGCTGTTAAGGAACGAGCTTGACTTAGCTTCCTTCATCTGCTTTACCAGCTTATGAAACTCGATATTTGCGAGATGATTGATTTCACTCCAGTAATATTTTGCCTTGAGATCCTCGATTCTCTCGTATTTTTTCCTCTGATGGATTACTCGAATGTCACGATTTGGTACTCGCTGAATAATTAATAGGTTTTTTTATGCGCAGTCATTGTCAATGGGATGGATAGCCTTATCCTTGATAACACCAAGCTGTTGAAGAGCATTGTGGCTTGTTCCTTAGAGAGAAGTGGTCGGATAGCCCGTAAGTGGTAGAGGCTGGTGGAACACTGCTTTGATATGACGTTAAAGTGCTTTCGATAGATCAACTGTTGGTCAAGGAAAAGACCAAGGTTTCTTGTACCATCTTCTACCTTTATCCTTTTATCACCAATAACTAATTCCAGATCTGGATTAACCTTAGTCATTTGATGGGATGAGCAATACCTGCTAACCGTTGTTTTCGAAGAGTTAATTTTCATAAGTATCATTCCCAAGTGCTTCCCGATTTCAGCAAAGTCTGCGGCCATATAAACGATCACTTTCTGTTCGTGTGAAGCTCGTTCCTGATATAGTAATTGCACATCATCCGCGAACAGAACAAATTCCCATGTGTTTCGACGCTGGTAAGCGAAGCCAAGAAGACGGAGAACAGGAGGGGTGATAAAACAGACTCCTGGGGGAGACCAGACTTCACCAATTCTATGCTGGAGCCTTTCACAAAGCAGGTTGCTTAGAAGTCGGAGTGTTGTATCATGGGGATCAAGAGCGTCTATGAATCTTTGCAAGAGGATCTGGTTGTCAATGGCGTCATATGCTTTTTGTATGTCCAACTGTAAGATGTATCCGATCTTGGCGTCATCCATTCCCTCAAGCAGGAATTCGGCTATTTCAGCGGCAGCAGTGAGGATAGAATGTCTTGCCCGAAAAGCATGCTGGGATGTAGGTATATAAGGTTCAAGCGCTCTGTAGAGCTGAGGGTAGATTGATCTTTCAAAAAGCTTTAGCAATATCGACTGCAGCGCTATTGGGCGGTAGCCGGCTGGGCTATGGGGGTCACCTTTTTTGAACACTGATACAATTGCCGCTTTTTGCCACTTCATCGTTACACGTCCAGTTTCGATTATGCAGTTGAAAGGGCACAGCAGTTGTCGGGCAAGGGAAAACTTGCCAAGTTTAATTATCTTGCAGCTTATTTTATCAGGCCCCGGCGCCTTATATGGTTTTAATGTTTTAATAGCTTTAAACAGTGTATCGTAGCCCACTTCATGATACTTGAAACCGCATCCCTCTTTTCTAATCAAGGACACTGCATCTTTACGTTCCCATTGCTTTGGGGAAATAAAAAACTTGTTTAGTTCATTTATATCAACGTTGTATATTACATTCCGATGTTTTCTTCCCATCACTGAGTTTAATATTTGCCACATTTTTTGCGGGTCTGTCTTATGATTGCTGAATCGGGATTTGGCCTGCTGTTTCTGGTGTTCTGTAAGCAAACTGGTGACAAAACTACGAAGTCTTTTTAGATCCTCCTTGAGCTGGTCATCTTGTGGTCCTGAGCATTTACGTCATATTTTCTCGCCAATGTCGTTGATGAAAATCCACCTATTTCCGGCTTCGATAAGTCGAAGATTTCTCACATAATTTCTTTATTTGGAGTTCTCCGATCGACCGACAATATATGCAGTTAATATTGCTGCTGCGCTTGTAAAATTCAGTTTCGGGCGTTGGGATGACTCAAAGGAAGCTGCAGAAATGCAACAATTCCTCTCAATAATGTGGGTATCACAAGTAAAAGTAACAACATCCACTGCGCTCTGAAACTTCACTTTAGAGTGAAGTTCATCGTCACTAAAGCTCTCATAGTACTCTTACAAGTCATATTTATAGGATCTGGTTGCCTAAGCAGCAAATGAATGGCCCACGGGTTGAAAAAAATGGAAGTAATGAGCACTGCATAGTAACTGACGAATCAATAAGTGCTTTATAGGAAACAAACAATGTCAAGCATCTTGATGTTTCAGGAACGTCTTCCTGATGGTCTTTGCGAACGGAACGTTGTGGACAAATTATCGCATGAAACTGACCGGTCCCTGTGATATGAATCTTAAGCGCTTTCCTTTCGATCAGCAGAAATGCTTTCTAACCTTTGAATCGTGAGTGTTTGCTTATTGAATTCTACCCCTCAGTGAAATTTCCTTCAGCAACTATTGAATCTCAGTGATGCTAAATGTGAATTTCCAGAAAGGTTTCTGGAAACTACGTTCATTTAAAATTGATTATTTTTTATGTGTAGAATTGATTTTATAGATTCAATTACAACACTGGCGAAGTGCGAATGTCGTGGAACCAGCCTTATCCTGTGATGATGCTCAAAAATATAGAACTGCCGGATTTCAAAATGACCAATTTCAGTGTAATTGCGGTCGAACAGGTTGGCACTCGTATTCGTAATTTTTTTATCCTCAAACGAGTAATGTCGCCATGGGAAAATTATACTTCATTGGTCATTTGTCATTGCAGCTTAGATTACCCTTACCGATTTCTTAAAGAAAGGTGTTTACAACTAAAAATTTTGCAGGAATCTTGCATTGTTTGCTCTGGGAGCAAAGCAATTGAGCCCATTTTATCGGGGCTCCATTTTTAAAATTTCCAAAAATTTTCACGCATATTTTCCGCTTTTATTCCTCGGAAGCATAAGATTTTCCCTCACTACGAAAATTTATGCAAAACGTTTCTTGGAAATTATTGGTGCGTTGAAAACGGCACTCACTCCTACTTTTCTCTCTCCCTCTCCTACCTCCGCATTCGGTGCCTATGGTGATAATTGGAAAGAGGACATGCTAATACATATTCGTGTGGAGTATATGAGCACTAAAATGTTTGTGCTATTATACTGTTTAAAGCAAGCAGCATGGAACACTTGGCCATCACCTGGTCACATTCAATCGCTTATGACTCTCATTTGTTTCAGGGAAACTTTTGCAAACATCACCCTGCAAACATTGTCCGGACAATATATGATAGATAAGCTAACTGCTATGAATATGTTAGTTATGCAGTGACATCTTATTGCGCCCTACGACAGTTCGTGAGACTCATGAGAGATAAGCATGGTGATAAGCACTGGCTTCTATTATCGGAACTATTATCCTCCAACGTATGAGGGGATATGTTCGCTTCTTCGGTCGTAGAATGATTTCAGATTGCCACCAAAGTTCCATGAAATGGTTTTGGCTTAGCTTTGCCAAATCTTTCGAAGCAATGAGAGGCATATCATATGCATATTTAAAATTGATCTGTTTTGAGTGAACTGATTTACTCTTGCAACAAGGTTTTCATTCATAGAAATTGAGCGAGGATACTACGAAAATGAATGAAGGATGCGCTTTGTGACAAATCACAACCTTCATTTCATCACCAGTCACTTCACACATGAAATATCCTAATCATCTCTTAATACTCTGGTTTCATAGCAGTGGAACCAGACTCTCATGTAAAACATTCAGATATCTTCCATTTTTTCTCCACAGTCAATGTTACAATTTTTTGTCGACTGTATACCCCCAATCCATGAGGAATGATTTGATTCGTCATTTGAAACTGTCTCTCCTACTTTCGTCTTTGTCAGCATTTCGAATAGCCTACTTCGTCCTCATGGTCCAGATCATGTGAAAACTTATATGTACGAAAATTTTCGAAAAAGCCAAGCGCTGCAGTATGGGGCTATGTAAATGAAGTTGCAGTAGTGGAAAGTTTGCAGATGTATCCTGCTGGATGGTGGGACGAGCTGACCGTGGCGTTTGTTTTTAAGAGGAGATATGGATGGTACATTTTACAAGGCTATATTCCAACTTATGTGACAATTTTCATATCGTGGATATCGTTCTACCTGGGATCGAGGTTTATGTTCGCGTTTCTGTTATTCATGGCCCAGAAATCCTTTTGCTGTCTTGTCGCTAATAATTCTCGAAACACTTGGCAAACAGAAAACGACACCACTAAACGAAATAGGATATGAAAAAGGCAAATGCGATGATATTGGCTAAGACGCGGCATGCAAAACCCAAACGGAAAGCTTCTGTTCGAAATGGTAGAAGATATACGTCATGCTGAAGCGACTTTTTAAGAGGATCATAATTTCCTACACGCTCAGCTTACGCGAGTTCAAGTCACACCTCAAGCCGTTCAAGGCACACATTTTCTGAAGCGCCAAATTGCAGATAAGATAGCTAACAAATTTTGAAACTTTCCGTGCGTGAAAAACTGTGGAGAATACCTTTTTCCGCCGCTCGCGCAGGAAGAGTCTCGAATACTTTTTCACGCTTCCGCGCAGCTATGTCATAAAGCAGCAAAATAATAGGTACTTTCGTTTTAAATATACTCAATTATGATGTTTTATGATATGATATATCTAACTCCCAATTAAATACTGCAGCGTTGCGAGCAAAAAATATCACAGCATGTGATTCACCTAAAGCTGTTGACTACAACTCACAATGAATGGGAATTCGCGATTGTCAGAGGGAAGAAAATTTTCTACTGACTCAAGGTGCAGAATTCCCAACATTTTGGGCCATTCTAGAGCTCGAATTCCTTTCGCAGTACAGAAATAATACGATTCCTTCATGAGGAATTATTCCTCAAAATTCGTCGTGGAAACTGGTAGCGAGCAAACGTGGAAAAACAGACATTGGAAATTTAGGTGGCCCTGAAGGAACCGTTCAACTTTATTAATCTGATTTGGAAGGATTTATGTGTAAAATGAAGTGAAAAGTGATGGAATGTTGGTAAAATTTGGCTAAACTCACAAATGACTTTTCACCCGTTTCCTCAAGATTTTTCGAATTCACTGCCTGTTATGCTGCTGTTACATTCACGCTGGCATAGCAAGAATATCACACACTTATAAGCGGTCAGAAATGATTCAAGGTAAATATCGAAAGCTCGTGCAATATTCTAAATTTCATCTACCTTAAAGGATTGGTAAGATGTGATCTTATCAATCCTTCAATCTCAACCTCTCATTTTGGAAATCTTAAATTATTTCATTACATTAAAGCCAACGGTTTCTATCAACTACTATTCTTCATGACATTTCGCATCTTTTTCTTCTCCTAAAATCTACTGAGATCGCACGGAATGAGCGAACCTGATTTTTTTAATGTAATGCAGGGCAATCCCAGCGCGTACGATGCTTGGTGTGAATTCGCTATTGGCGATGACCTTTCAGTTCGGCAACATCATCAGGAACCTTCCCCGTGTATCATACGTTAAAGCGATTGATGTCTGGATGCTCAGGTTAGCAAATACTGGTCATTTCATCGAATCTGCAAGATACATAAATATCGAGCAACTGCTATTGATAACATTCTTGAGCAACTATGTTATAGGCGTTTCAGATGGCAGAAGTGACAAAATGAGGTGGTTCTAGAGTGCCTCAAAGCTCAGAATGAAGAGACGAGAGAGTTATATAGTGGAGAATAGTCGATTTCAAGAATGAAGGCAGAAAACTTCGTCCCGACCCTGCCCTACTCTGCGATTTTTTTCTGCGCTGATCAGTGCGCTATAGGGTTTCCTGCAATATAATTTCATCCGTTTTGCCAATGAGGCAGCACTGGCTTGCTGTTTTTTTTCGGCTATTTCTCTCACTTTTGTGGAGACTTCCGTGCATCACTCAAAAGCCGTCTGTTTAAACAGGCCACGGCAATTCCTTTCAGTTTGCCCTAGGCATTGAAATACACCTTAGATTTGGGAGATACAAACACGTGAACAAATGTGTGAACCTTTGGCTTTTTCTTCAAAATGCAGGGAAGATGCTCTTGAGATTTCGTCCTGCTGAATTTGTTCACCAGGATTTCCGCCATATTAGCTTGAAAGAAAGACTTGGGAACTCTCATTTCTAAGGGAGCTGCAGATAAACATTGCGAATAGGTCTTCCCGTCAAACGTTCATCCATTGTGCTCTTGCCTTCCACTACCTATTTCCATTCCGACAAGGACAGCAGGAATCCAAGCTGCTGCAAATTCGCTTGAAAGAGGACAGGTGTCATAGCTCCCGTGAAAGTTTAGAAGTTTAAAATGCATCCGTGAGAATAAGCTTTCGAAGAACAAATGAGCGCGGATGGCTTGTTAACTTGAAAGACTGATTTGGCTGTTGGCATGCCAGGTCACCATCACGCGCTTCTCTTGACCATTCGCAGCGTCCCGTTACACGATGGAATTACTTCGATGTGTTTCACCAGAACTTCTTATTTCTTTCATTACGATAAGCTCATAATTCACACTTCCTAGCAGTATTCACTTTGCCACAAGCTTCTCAGTGTTCATTTATTGCTAAATGGTCCCTGATGAAAAAATCCATGGAGTGCAGCTGCTGTAACCGGTTAATTACGGCGTCCATTATGTTATTAGATGACACCGAGTTTTGCTCAAATGGATGGGTTTTTCTATTGCAATTAAATTGCACGGTTCTTCTGGCACCGACTGTAAACGCATTCTTGTTCTTCTGAACACTGTGAATGTCAATATGTGATACTATGCCCTATCTGAACTGAAGAAGGAATCTAATTAATAGATTAACGAAAAACAAATGCATCGTTCTATGCTAGTAGCGTAAAGTTTGAAGTTTGATTGTGCATTAGCTGTGTTGCTGTTGAAACTTGCAACGGATGTCATTTGCAGTGGTATGATGTTTATTTTCCTATCGCTTCTTGAATTAGCTGTTATCGGATTCATGTCTCGTAACGAAGGCGCTCCACGTAGAGTCACTCCACGAAAACGTAGCTTCGAATTGGACGAGTTCGCGTGGAAAGAGATGCCCAGCCCTAGAATTGGACTTCGACAGGTCAATTTATCTTTTTTCTTTTCCCATTATGGCTTATCGGGGAGAAATATTGCACAAATCAAACAAAAGCACATCTTTCAAGAACTCACTTTCCATTCTATTGTAGTTACAATGGTGTTTCTTTCTTGCGTCTTGCTTTTTTCTTTTCCTAAATTATATTCCATTTTAACAATGAACCACTTTTCTTCCTTTGCCAATTTCTGCATCTCTGGAAAAATGCTTCCTCTATCATTTTCTCAGACATCTTCGTGCTATAAAATGCAAAACTACTGGCTTGGTGTACAGTTTTCCCTTCTTCAGTTGATAGCATTATTTTAAAAGACAGAAAGTGCAGTAGGTTCGACGCCAATGCATTTGCACCTAGTTCATTAGAGGATGATTTCTTCAAAAACGATTCTTGTGCATTTCCGTTCGGCATGGCTTTCGTTGATGTGCGAGCGTGAAACGACTTCCGAATGAGAAATGGTTTCGTTGTTTTTGCTGTGATTCACGTTTAGCATCCGAGAAATGCAATCTTACGAGTGTCAATGCAATTTCGAACAACCGCTTCTATTTATGCTCAGTGCAATCTTTGCTCGATAGATGAATGTTATTTCAGTTCTGGGTTGATAAACGCTGTTCATCGCAAAGGAATCACAACGAGGTTACCTAATTTCTTTCAAGAAACTTTCTTTCACGAACCGAATTGCAACATCTATTTGGCAGTTGTACAGTAACATGTTTGACCAAACGTCTCTCTCTTCTGAGCGCAAATGAACTCCTTTTTTTCCGCCTATATAATATTTCTAACATGCAATATCACTTAGTTGATGTTTCGACACATTTGAAAATCAAGAAGCACATTCATATCGTCACATCGTATCGTAATTCTATGAAACACTTTACATAAAACTATAGCCTCCCATATTCAAACGTGATCGCATCAGTTTATTACATTTTCCTTTTCTCAACTCTGGCAAGCTCACACCTATTGATTGGCCGTGCACGGTTGCACTGTGCTTCGTGCAACCTATTGACGACCGTCTTTCTACTATTAGACTCCCTTTTTCATGTCTTGGAAAGATTGCAGAGAGGTGTGTCTTAGGGTTCTTCTTTAGAACTGCCACACTAACGAAAAGTCTATTGACGAACATCATCGGTTATCAGAATGTTGTCCTTCTTTTCGATTTTCGGCATTTCAACTTGTCACGTTCCACACACTCAAAGCGCTTTTCGAATTACCGAAAACTTTAAAAGATTGCACAAGTGATCTGGAAGGTCAAAAACGAGGAAAGTTGTTAAGAAATAAAGCAGTTTCACTGTCAGTAATTCATTCAGTTATCATAACGATGTTCCACACGAGGACTCTCAAATTAAACATCAAGTCACAGAAAAGTACCACTGGTGACGTCGCTTCATTTCTTTTCACAACTTCACAGTTTCTACACGAAATATGCTTGAACTGCGATCAAATGTAATAGGTTCGAATGGGCGATGAATTTTCATGCCTTTTTGCATACTCTTGCCTATTTGAGTGGTTCTCTTCGCACAAAACTAGCATAACCGATTTTTAGAACTTGTTCGCGTAAAATATTCTAGCCACGGTTGTCTCTCTTACCGGAAAATAGCTCCCAATAAAATGGAGATTGCCCATTTGTCATGCCCATAAATAAATAAATAAATGTATCGTTTTCACTTTCCTAACTCGATTTCAATATATGGTTCTTAAGTCGCTGTGCTCCAACGAATGATATTATTCATAGGCGAGTTATTCCCTCGTTGCTTTGCATGCATCGCCGTTTTCGGCTGAAATGTTTACTCCGTTTTATTTATGCGGTTGATGTTTTGTTTGCTTGCTTCATCTTTGCTATTGCATATGAAAAATTTCGAAACACTTTTTGTTATGCTGCGTTGCCTTATTATTAATCGCTTGAGAGATTTCTTAAATGGGCGGAATATCCACCAGCATATATGGAACAAATTTAAAATGTAAACTGGCACCATTCTTCACCTTGCAACAAGTTGCTTAGATTTTTAATGATGTTTACGAGGAACGTGATATTTACTTCTGCATAAATTTTTACAGGGAGACTTATTTTATGATCGTCATGTCGTTGAATCATTGAATGGCCGTAATGGATATGGGGTCATCATCACAATATCTTTCACTGAAAATAATCTAGTCATAGGAAATAATTTTCATACTGCAACCATCAACCTTTCCATGACATACATGAAATAGTTTCGGCTCAAATTATGCCACAAATGATGTTCCGAGCATAATTAAGCTCATCGGAGCCCTCTGAAGCAGATGCGCATTAACGGAATGTGAAGAATCATAACATCCTGTCGAGAAAGTTTTGAACTTTTCGACTATCGACTTCTATCTTATAATGTTCCATTCATCATTTTCGCAACGCTGTGAGCTGTGACACCTAATCGGTTTGGACTGGATAGTTTTTATGAGTTATTGACAAGCGAGTGTCGTGAGTTTAAAGCAGTAAAGGAAGAAAAGTTTGAAAACAACACTTAGCATAACGATGAAACTGTTTGTCACAATGAACTCGTTCATGCTACGCTGTGAATACTGCACCTTCATAGACGAGCTGATTGATAATGCAGATGTGAGTTTCCCTTTTCAATTGAGATTCACTTGGTAAAAGGAGGAAAATCGATTTATCGTTATATGATATACTTATTAATTGCTTGTTAGGAAGATTCCTTATGAGGTACCATGAGAGAGGTTTCTTGAAAATCCAATCAGCACAGCTGTTTATTGTGTTAATGCGCCGCACATTGCGACGCATCTTAATGCAGGTTTAGTTTAAGTGCTTCTCTTCTTGCGCTGTTTACTTCCGATATACCATTGAAACGGCACAGACTTCTGGTAGAGTGAGCCTCTTCCTTGCCTCCTTCCTCCCAACCCCATCCTCCTGCTTCTTTCCTGCAAATATATTTCGTTTTGCCGCTTCCCTTTAAGCAGTGGCTAATTATGACGTCAGTGCGGAAATAGGCGCATATCATTTTGCGCGTTGAACCATGTTTGTTTAAGCTGACCGTATGGCTGCATACATAATATAATTGGCAATCATGCATTACCCAAAACCATTGTATCCTTTTCAGGTGGATCGAAGAACTTCACCATCTGATTCGCATGCTGCGGGTGATCCACTCGCGTGTACTATTCCGACGGTTCGTAGGAGAAGAGTACGAACGTACGTTTCCGAATTTTCTTTCGTATTTCTTAGCGCGACGCATTTGATATAATCTCTTAAGTCAGTGGTTGTGAAAACGATTACAAATTGCAAGCCACCTTTACTCAGCCATACTGAAAATGCTCGTTCGAACTCGGTTTTCAATTCCCATTCGATTCGAGAAATTTCGAAAGCGAACGCTGGCTTTCGTTTCATAAACTGTAATGAAGGCAAAAGCACAAAAACCTGGCCGTCGTGCAGTGAGCGCGAAACGGATATGCTGAAATTGAGAGCGTTCGACAAGCCAAAAAATTCTCATTGCTTTTCGCATGAAAATTAGAGCCGGAAGTGAACGCGATTTCGCACACCAATGCGACCTTTTCGTTGTCATCTTTGGAATGAGCTCTACGTGCGAGCTGTCTTGTTTATTTTTTGAACATCGCTGCATCTGAAGAGAGTTTTCTTTTGTCCGTTGCAGAAATCAGCCTAGTTTCAATAGAGCAATTTTCAGAAAAAAAGCTGATGACGGAACTGTTGTGGATATCTTTCTGCAACCATAGCTCCTGAAATGTTTGTAAGACATTCGAAAATTTCTTCGAAAGTATTTTTCAATTTCAAAGTGCCGTGACTGTGAAGTCTCATCATCGACTTAGCTATATCGAGGATAGTCTCGTTACCACAGCTCTTCGTTCAAGAAAGTCACGAGTACGATCATGCTAGAATCTGTTGTCGATTATCGCGCGAAAACGACTTTTGAGAGCTGCGGTTTCTCGTTCACGAATTCTCTCCAATCAACTCATCACGTATATCCTGCATTCACCCGTCCTTTCTAGCTTTCTATTTGCAAAAATACTCGCATCAGCAGCCAAATTAAATTGAAGAAAAATGCTCCAATTGCCATATTGATTTCGCTGAGTTATGGCTCACACTTGTGCCTTCTTTGGATAAAATGCTGGTCCTCATCCGAGTGTTGCAATCGCAGATTTTCTTGTTTGCAGTGGGTTATGGTTTCGATTGAGAAGGCTTTCGAGGAATCTGCAAGACGTACAGCCTGAAACCGTTGATAAGTACAGGTTTGCACTCAAAATAAAATCAAGCGGAAGAAATACTTCGCTATATATATATATATATATATATATATATATATATATATATATA
>JAARMF010001436.1:31155-43102 GCA_022844705.1 Toxascaris leonina
AGTGCTACGCAATATGTAAGCTCCTCGTGTCTCTAAAACTGAACACTCTAAACTACTAGTGGTTTTTAAATTTGTGAGCCTCAACTGTTGCGAGTCTCCGGCGTTGTGGATCCAAGCAGTTGGTTTTTTCATGTCACTGAAATCTAAAATCTTCTGAAGTTGAGGATACCGGGCGATTTCCTTAGGGTTTCGATATTTCGGGGTCACCGAACAAACTGTCAAGGCACTAAGCTACAGTGGATGGGTGGAGCCGGCAGCCGTTTGTAAGGACGGCGTACTGCGCCGATCACGCAGAGGTTGCAATACAGGCTACTGGTCACTGTGCTGCAGTTTTCTCCCTTAGAAAATTTGTCATAACTCCGGCAAGGAACTGGTAGGAAATGTCTTACTAGTGCTCGATTTTTTGTGCTGCTAATTGGTATGTTTTGGTGTTTCTTACTTTCAAAAAATCAGGAATCACTCCTTTGCCTATTATTGACGTAGATCGCATCAGCCTTTCGACAATAATCGAGAAAGCGCAACAGACGGTTTTATGTCTTACCTTTAAATCCATTGCTTAATTTAGCTATCGATCGCTGCATTATTTCACCGTTTTCACAAGGATGGGTGCAATTTTCCCAAGGATTTCAGGGTTTCCCGAAACGAGAGATTCGGGACGAAATTTCTTCTTCCTCGATGTTCAGGACTTTCTGAATTCGGAGACTGGAAAAGTTGAGGTCCCGTGAGAAATCTTGTCACCCCTCATTTTCATGGATCGGTAAAGGATACTAGCGATCGCTCGAAAACTAGGGGACACGAAAATTCCGTAGGTCTCAAAATTTTTGGTTTGAGTTGGGATGAAAATTTTCGGTGTCAACGCTAGTGGGAAGGGATAACTTTTTTCTGCATGTCGTTCTCGATTATAGTGAATCGACCTGTTGTGTATTCATGTTGTTCCGTGATTGACAACTGATGTACGATGCAGCAACATTAAACAGTGCGCAAATCTTGATTGCCATTTATATTCTTTAGCTCTTTCAGTGTCTGTGAAATAGCACGACTTGAAATTCACTTTCACAGCAGTTCTTTGCAATAGGTTTGTAAGTGTTTGACTTGGCCATTGAAAGACATCCTGTTCTTTGATTACTTTTGTCTAACGTCTAACTGTCATAGTTCCAGCAATCTTCATCTAACGTTTGCTGTTCTGGGCATACCTGAATGAGTTCCTGTTCAATTTTCATGTGTCGTAAACAAAATTCTCATAAACTGATCGAGGCGAAGGACATTTCTCTGCAGCCATAGTTCGAATGAGTTGTTCGAAAAAAAGTGAGGCGACGGTTATAATTAGTACAGTCTAGTCTTATACTCACACTTATTTGGACATATGTTTCCAAAAAGAAAACAATATGTCGCAACATTGCTGGCTATCTTTTCAAGAAAAGTTGCTTTCTGAAAGGCTGGGTCTTCGAGAGCTAAGGAGATCAGTGAACAAAGGAGAGGTTCGGACATTTTTAGCGTATCATTTTTTAATTGATCTTTGCGCATCATGATCTCTATTACTCTGAACATTTGAATGCATTGTCTTTATCGACACCGTTTAAAACCACGAAGAGAGGTGTTCCACACGCAAGTCGCCAATTTTCCTACAGTTCAACGCTACAGCTAAAGTGGTAATTTTTTCAGTGCGATATTATTCCCAACAGCGTACTTCATATTCAACGTCGGGTATGTTGTTGCAGTTATCAAAGTAGAACTAGCATTAAAGTGATAAGGCGAAAAGAGAAATGCTTTGAAACACTGAAATGAATGCCGTCATGTTAGTTGGAACACACGGCAGCGTATCGTCTCGCGATGGTCACGTACTTGAGATCTCTAAGAACGAACATGTGATGCAGCTGGTAGCCGAAAACTTCGAGGTGGCTACAGCATACCTACACAAACTCCACTTTTAGTGGTTCCGTTTTGCATACATGAGCGGAAATAAAAACTCGATTAGTACGCAGCGATTATATTCATCTGTGCTTGATTTGCCTCTGCACCACACTGAAAATTCGCAGTGCAAATGATGCTTCTCCAAAACAGATGAAAGGTGCTGTAAGATAATGTAAGTGCTCAAGTTCTGTAAATGCTGAAATGAGCACTCGCCTAAATGAGAACTTGCTCGCAAAATGTTTAGAAGCTAATTATTGAACGTGCACCCAGTCTACCATCTACTGAGCTTCCCAGTGACTCAACATAGCCTTCGAATTTATTAATCTTGAATTTTTCGGAATCGAAAAATTTTCAAATTTCTCGCTTTCGCTACAGTTCCGCGTTTGATCAATGGTTTTTTCTAGTTTACTCTGTGGCAAGTTCTAAGCTTTTTTTGGCTCGATCATCTTTGAACCAATCGCTCGAACTACACTGAATATTAAAGTCCCCGTGCCAAATCAGTTCCCGTGAGACATTTGTATATTTAGTTAGGTCATGAGAGCGTTTCAGTTTGTTTTCTCCAATTGGGATTTTATTGCTGAGTAACTAGCTTGCACCATAGAGAGCCAGGTCTCCGATCCCCATTGCGTCGTGGCGAGAGCCACGCGGTTCCCACCTGTCCGAAGTCGCATCTCGCCCGCCTCTCATTGAAATTCTACTGTATCATATACCTGTTCAAATACTGGTCTGCTTTGCAACAAGTCGCTACTTCCCCTCTCTACGAATTTTTTTTTTCATCATTTGACGTGTGCTTTTGTGTGCCCGAGCGTCTCTGTCTACATATGCTTATGTATGACCGTAAGTATATGTGTCCGTATGTTTTTACATAAATGTGTATCTGTGTACGCATGCATGTATGTGTGGATGTCTGTATGATCGGGTGGAAGTAATGTGCATCTCTAAATGCGCATTTATAAAGCATTTGGTGTCGATGAGGAAGGAGGATTCTAAAGCGTTTTTCGAATTCTAGTGGCTCGTTACGCATCAAATGCTGAAATCTCTGTGTCAGCTCTTTGCCGTCATTTTGTGTTACTGCGCATAAGAATGAAATTCACATGTCGCAATGGAGGATGCAACCATTCAATAGATGGTTTGTAGTTCAACCTACAGCGGTTGTCAAACATAACTTTTCTGTCTTCCATCCACCTGAGCGAGCCTCAATTGCTTGAGCGGCAAAGCAGCAAAATAAGCAAGACAGTTTGGTTAGTTAAATTTTTCACAAAAATGGTTACGCATGCGGGTGTAGAGTGAGTTGCGAGGGGCCCTTGCCTTCAGGTTTCTGTGACGTCCCTGTTGATTTCGCTGAAGGATCGCGTTAAGGGCGGTTGCGCAACTCCACTCCAACTTGTCGCAGGAACCCTGCCACCCTGGATCATGCGTTGCTTCTATGTGAGCAGATCCTTATGTGAACGAGCATCGCGATCAACCTCATAGCCACGAGAGCAGTGCGGTAACGTTCACTGTCCCAGATCGTCTTTGGCCGCACTTGGCTCACTGACAACGATGGTCGCACAACGACCACGTTGTGTTAGGTCGCATTCCATTGCACTTATGTGCCTTACCTGGCGCAACAACTTTCATTATTCTAACGGCCGGCTGAACATGGCTTCGGTCCAACCTAACTGCTCATTCCGTGGCCAGATAAATGATATTAAAGTAGCATCAAAAATGCTGTCGTCCGAAATGAGCAAATAATCATGCTGAGCACATTAAACTCGGCAAAGGTTTGCTCAGAAAGAAGTCAGTGAAACCCTAACTCCAGAACATCTGCTCCAGAAATATTCGCTTAAAAAATACCAGAAATCGAAACGTTCGCAGAAGAACTATAAACATTAAAAACATCAAAGTACATGTTAAGCGTCAACAATTTTGCTTTGACCTTAACAGCGCAGCTTCACATCACCCAGTAAGCTAGCTTATTATTACTTACCTCGTATTTCATTAACAAATCTCTGTCCAACTCAATATCCTTGCCGGTAGCTACGCATATTTTTCTATACTTTTAAAATCCTGGGCCATTAAAGATCACTAATATACTGAGAGAAAGAAGCTGATCGTTTATAGGATTTGAACTGTTCAAATCAGGCTCATATACTCCAAAATTAATTAACGGAACTACTAATTCAGATACTGGAGCTACTACCTCACCAGCCTTTCATCAGTCGAGGAGGTCTCTTACAACTAAATGAGGAGTTTTTCTTGTCTGTGTATGATCTGAGTGATGTGGTTTGAATATGCACAATACAGTATATTCTTCTCGAAATAAAGCTAACAAACTGCTTACGGACTTTCTCAAATCATTCGAATTATTCGACTGTGGATGTTGCTTAAAGAAGAGGTGGTCGAATAGGTGCACAATATAACTCCTATACGATTGCCATTGTCTGAAGGAACAGTGCCGATAAAGGACAAACAGTATTTCAGTACACTGGAGATATATATATATATATATATATATTTATATATATATACTTTTTTGAAATTTGTTTCAAAGTCATAAGCAGTAAGGAACTGAACAGTGCATACAAGAATCACCGATTGCTAAGCAATCATCCGACCGCAACTTCATGACCACAGGCGATTGAAATGAACACAATCTGAAACGCGGTAGAGTTGACTAATGAGTCACCGTCACATCTCGCGCTGAATCTGAAGTCGAATTTTGGATTGATCACTTCTTATCATACAGTTAGCAACCTAACAGTGGTGGCTTTTGCGAATCTTATGTACATTCAATCACTTCAGAAACTATCGCCCAGTAAGACATCAGTTTCGTGATGCTCTGTTTTTCAATGTTTCACCTGTATAGACTGATGTTTACCAACGCACAAAACGCTCGAAATGAACAATGATTTGCTAAAGGAGAATGTGAACAAAATTTTCTTTTCGCAGGAAAGTTTCTATCCGCTAAAGAATTGGAAAATTTGTCTTCAAACTTCTATTCTTGAGGAACTATGCGAATTTTGGATAAAATAGCAGAGGATGGAATAAAAATAATATGGGAAAAAGCAAAACACATATCTATCGCTCTTCCGTTCATCGTGCCAACTGATTGCTTCAATATGCAAAGGTTGAAGCCAAACTTTTTAACGGGCTATTTTATGCAGGGAAAAGTCCCCGAAGTCAAGACGTTGTTTCGCAATGTGTAAAAGATTTTGCGGATCGGTAACATAACGCTCAAAATAGTGTGTTAACGATATCGAGCGAGCCAATAAAAGTTTTTCAACATCTATCAATTCAGACGCACCATGGCGTTTCTTTCAAGCACGAAAAAAATCCGTTCCTTTAATCGTAATCGACCGAGCTGCTCAGCAATCCAAGCACGACTTCCATGTTTTGTCACCTAGCATGACATGCGGTGATCAATTTAGAATATGTAATTGAAATCCGTTCAGCATACGTGTTAAAAACTTGACATACATTAGTTAAGGTAGCCTTTACCGTTTGACAAAACAAAAATTCGATCAGGTGGAGCTGTTGGCTCATAACTTTGTTCAAAGACAGCCTCATGAGTGCTCAACTTGATCTATCCTGGGAGTTCGCGCCTCCCCACCGCCCCCCCCCCTCCCCCTATCCCCCAAAAAAATTTGCTGAGCATCTGACAGAGTGACATAAGTGCTCGATTTCTTTCGGGAATTCTAGAACTTTTGGATCTCTAATAGCAGCTTTTTTCTTTATCCACCCAGTGATTCGTCGATTGCTTCAAGACCACGCATCGAACGAGAGGAAAATTTGCCGACTCAACATATCTGAATATTGTCCCATTGTCATATTTGGCTTAACGACATTTCAAATTTTTGAGTCGGACGATATTTTGATATGTACTAGCGAATGATTATGACCTTTCATAAAGCCACCTGTGTTAAATCTTGATTATTTAAAAATGCTATAACTAGTAGTGGAGAACGATGCAGTGACGTACAGTCACTTCAATGGCAATTCAATTCACGCTTGTCAGATTTTCATCGGACCGAAATGTGAATTGGGGGCTTGGATTCTGAAAGAGTTTTTCTAAACCTTTCTATGCAAAAAAAAAGTTTCAGATGTGAAGTGGTCATGGAGGAAAATTGATTTAGTTGCAAGTTAGTACGTTCTGCCGAAAGTTCGATGCGTTGAAGTGTGCATCGATTAAACGCTTTTTTCCTAGGAAAACATTGCCATGGTGAAAAATTTTATAAATGAAATTGAAGGCGCTCACATTCACGAGGATGTGAAATTTAGAAGAACTCCAAAATTTCCCTTACAGTTAGTCATTTCATCGGTCCGCTATGGAAGCGCTTCTACGCACCCTATTCTCAGCAAAGTCTTTCAACCCACTAAGTACATTGATATTCTCGTTAGGATGGGATAAATTGAATACTTTATGTTTTTTATGAAAGTTGTCGGAAATGCAGCTGTGCTAAGCCAAAGTAAGTTGAAAATCCATCAGAGTTAAAGCTCGAGAGAGTTGCAGTGAAACCTTGACTAAGTCACCGCAGTGCCGCTTCCGTTGGCCAAGAAAACATGAATTTGCACTGCTGTGAAAAATAACAAGAAATCTGCAGGTTAGGATGAAGTTTTCCGGATATGCATTCATGTTGTCGCCCTTGTTAGAATACAGTTGCAACAGATTTGATTGTCTTCAAGAAATTCATGATTCTTCAAAAATCAGTGGAAACGAGTATATCCTATAATCATTCCATGATAACTCTGAAAAAGACATTACACTTTGTGCAGGGATCGACTGCATTCTTTAAATCAGCACTGGGTGAGGCTTATCACAACTTATCTGTGAGGAAAACATAATGATGAAAATTGAAAACCAGCAGCCGTCACTGAGTTCAATGCATACTGCATTTGCGATTTGTATTTAAAAAGTTCGTTTTTATTTGAGAAACCACGTTGAAGACGTTAAACTTCCAAAGTTTGCAGAGCAGATGATTTCTTCCAAAAGCGGTGATATCTTCAAGAATCACAAGGTTGATTTTTCCGGTTGCACCTCAGCGAAGCCACTGAATAAATGCAACCAGTATAGAACATAAAGATGGGATAGCATGCGTGTCAGAGCAGGCAAAGATGAATTGATTTTCCTAGAATGTGGGTTCCTTAGCATGTGAGCGTTTTTCTGAAACAATGCAGTAAAATTCAATGTATTCAAAGCAATAGTACAACAGTCTCTTCGGATAGTGGCCTGCTTAACATACAGTCTACAAGTAATTCTTTTTTCAGAAGGCCCGTCAGGATTTCCATGCGTTCGAGGATATTTCTTTCATCCATAAACTACTTTTGTTGTGCAGCCTTTAAGATAAGAGGTGTATCGCCAGCTTGATGATAGGGATTAGTGTTTGGAGCAAATCGAATCACGAAAAATATATCGCGAAATCCACGAGTGAACACAAAACAGACAATCGGCATAAGTATAGCGTTCATATTCATCAAAAGGTTACTCAAATCGACAAGCCAAGTGAAGTCGGCTTCTTTGAACGATCCTTTGCCAGCTATCCTGAAATAAGCATTCATTATCGGAACACCTCAGTGCGTAGTAGGGCACAGGTGGTTCAAGTTATACATACTCGGATCTATTTTTTGGCTCACATCCCCCCCTTTTAAAAGGAATAAAGAGGGCGCATGTAGAAAATATAGCCCTTCATCCGTTCCTCGCGATCCCTGGCACTGATATAATCCATATGGCCTAATCTGCACCGTTTGTACAACATACACCTTCTCGATGCAAGTTCAGGAAGAAAAACGAATGATACGCGTTTTATCTGCCAGAGATCGGGTGACATTCTTTGCCTGAATTAATGAGTGAAAATTTATGTCGTTACAGGTTTTAATAGAACCCCACTGTTTCTGAAAGAATGAAAATTTTGCAGGTAATTTGATGAAATGTAGTTGTGGGTCCTCGGAACCGTCAGCAGCGTCAGAACACAGGCTCCACTTATGGCTATAACACATCGCTGCACTTTAAGAACAATTTTAAATGAACGATGAAGTAAATATCTTGACAAAAAGGAAATTCTCACCACAATTTTCTGAGAGAGATAAATTTCAGTGAAGACACGTTCAATATCACGGTGCATCAAAAGAACAGAAAAGTTGAACTTTCTGCAGAAGGTTATTTCCGACTCAGCTCGCCGTTCGAAAGCCCCTCGACTATTTGTGAATTTGTGGCTTAGTCTAACCACTACTCTAGCTTAGCCTTTCCCATTTGCACAACTTCATGTGGTCAGTTGATAAAAACTCGGTTGCAATTTGAGCAATAGTTCGAAATGCTTTTGCGGCAATGCAGAAGAAAAGATATGAAATTTGGCGACAGGCATATTCCTGAATTTCCCATTCCGCTAATAATGACAACTTTTACTGTGCGTTCGCGCAAGCATATTCAACCTTGGCAACTGAACTTGACTTTCTCAACATGCAGTCTCGAATTTTTTGAACTTTCGAGGTTATACAATTTGAAAGCGAATTTCCAATTTTAGAGGTTGCAGTTGAAGAAATGCGAAGAAGGTGAACTTATTTTGTTGAATATGCTAAATTTGGGTTTTGAAATGTTCGACATATCGAACAACATCGGTTGCACAAAACGCTCCACATAATTGAAGTGAAACGTTACATAATGAGACGGATAGAGACAGCAAGTGTTGTGCACAGGAAGAAGAACACGAAAACAAAGACGGTCATCAACGCCGTGCGGTATTCAGCTGTCGGCCTTTGCCTTCGTACCTAAAACAACAGAGATTGGCCATCGTACCAGTGAAATATGAGCTACTTTACTTCTAGTTTATTTGTATACAACATCTCTCATTTGGCAGGAACGGCGGCAAAGATCGAGGTGTAGTAAACGGGGTTTGCTGTTGGCATAAACAGTTCGTTGACGCAAAGCGTTGCACTTCAACCCAAAATGTGAAAAAGTTGCCCAGAAATCTGCCCACTTTCACGTTTACTACTGATAACTGCGCCTGTCTCTTTATACTTCAAACGTCCGGGGCGCTTTGGGCTACTACAACAACTACCGAATTACGTCTTTCCGTGTACCGGAGACCGCTTCATTCAATTCAACACAATCATTTTACAATCTATTCTTCTTACACCCCTGTGTCAGTTCCACGATTTGTTTAGATTCAGTAATGGTCAATGCGTGTCGTTAACCTGAAATGTAGTGAGGCTCAGATGCTGCTAATTTCGCTAACGATGGAACAACTGAAGTCACTGCTATAAGAATACTTGCTACGATTAGAGACGGCGGAAATGGAAGCGTTTAACCAATGGTCGCTTGCATTTTCGAATTGATTGAGTGCTTCACCATCGTCTTACAACGTGATATTCGTACGACAACGATATACCGTTACGCGTTCCAACATAGCCCTATCTCTGGCCACTTTAGAAGCAGATCGGTTTATATAGAGGTGAAAGCGTAAGGGATAGCCACTTGAATTTTCAGTTAAAGCCTCCTTGTAAACAAAAGTTTCATCAACCAATGCGCATTGCACTATTTCCCTAAATGCATCAAAACTCTCACTTATATATGCGTAGCCGATTTATCTTTTTAGGTAAAAACAGAAAGCCCTATTACAAAAATGCTGAACTCTCGCATAACAGAAATATATTCTCAACAGTCATAAACATTTGATGAATTCGTCAAAATTTCTGCAATGTTAGTCGTTCCATTCTCATCTGATTATGCTCAGACATGTCGAATGTGATTATCAAATGCCAACCTCATGAGTATGTATTAGTTTTATAATATTGTAGTTGAGCCAAAGGAGCATAACTATAGGACATCCATACACAATCACACCATAAACGAAGCCTTCTTGTAGAATAAGGTATAAATGATGTTTCTTTAGTGCCGATTCGCTGAGCCCTTGATCCAGCCATTCCAATTCCCAAAACCGAATAACATTCAATCCTGCCAACAAATTAAAATCATTAAATCCTTACCAGCAACTTGTGGAGTACACCAATCTGTGAAGCACTTATTATTCGCTAAATCGGAGTATATTACGTTGGAACATATTATAGCATAATTGAGTATGCAATGCTTCGTTATTATATGTTCAAAAGTTCTACAGCAGGAAGACATGCACAAGTGATGGTAGAAAGGTTTATCTCAAAAGTTTCTCCAACAGCTCTCAAAAAACTCTTGCCGAAGATCACATAGGTATTGTGATCAATTTTCAAACCGCTCAGACAAAATTCGACACCCGCTTCAAGGATTTTCGCAGTGAATCGGAACTTATCGTAGTATTTCCTGTTCGCGGCCCTCATACCGCTCATTTTGTAGCATGATTCCGTTTTGCGCACAACTGTAGTTAGCATGGTTCTTGCGAAATTCTGTAATATGGAAACGATACGTGCATTTGATTGTGTGTAATACAAAAATTCCAACATGCGCAATCAAGGATGCCTTCTTTCGTGTGAGGCAATAATTGTCACCACAATTCCCATTGATATTTAGAAGCCGAAATTCGCTACGAATTTCTGAACCAAAGTGTAAGGAAATATTACATAAACCAACCGATTGCGAGTAAAATGACAAGGCAAATAGGAAGGCGACTGTTACGAACGATTTGTAGTCTCGTCTTCCAAACGCTCCATGGTTCACAGATTGCATGAAACCGCTGCGCACAGATCAACGTAAGGATCCAAATCGATGCATAATTTGCAGCCAATAACAACGGATAGGCGATGCGAACAGAATATGAATTGACTTTTGTCAATGCCTCCACCTCTTCACCAAATTCATCCGGGATGTACTGCAACATTCCCGGCAGAACGAATTCGTAAGAAGTAACTGAACGAATTTTTGACGCTAACTCTGCTATGCATTTTATGGCGACTTTTCAACATCAGATCGCAATAAGAAACGATGATTTATGCATGCACACTATCTGGAGCAAGTGATCGTTTATCGGAGCTTTTGTTTTAGGTCACATCCAGGTGTTCTACAACGACAGTTAGCTTGCTATTTTCATGATGTGCTCAAGTAAATGAGAAGAAAACGCGAATTGTTTGTCGCATTTTGTGGCTGGAATTGAACTGAAACGATTTGGCAACAGATACTCATAAATACATGGGTAAGTATAAGTTCATCATCATCATAATTCGCTACTATAATATTCCGAAGCGAAAAAATATTCGGAAAATATGACTAACTTGTTCGGCAGCCGGTAGGATTAACACAAATACGGATAGTAGCAACTGTAGCGCGTTGCACATACACATTGATATCAAATATAGTAAGAGTGATGTTTTCCGGAAATAACCGTGTGATGAAACCGATACAAATACTGCGATGCATGCCGTATTTAGTACGAATCCAGCACTGCATAGCAACGGCTCTACGTAAACGACAAGCACGCAGCTGAATTTGAAAAAATTACGCGAATTTATGAAAACATGGGGATTATGTTCGTTCATTAATTCAGTTACTCAATCCCCTTTTAGCGGAGATACATTTGTAGTGTCCTCAGTTTCAAGGTGTTTTTAATGCGCATTTTAGCCAAACTCGAAAACGCTGGTTCGAACAGCTCTTAGTAGTAGTATAAACATTGGATGACATAAACGATTCTGATTCAAAAAGACGGCAAGATATGAACATTATAGTTCCGCTAATTAGCAAGCTAAAAAGTCCATTTTCTCAACTGGGAAGCAAGGAGGGTTGTGCCCAAACTGGATCGAATTGAATGCTCCCTTTTTTTTCAGCTCATTTTCGAAGAAGAAGAAAAAAACGAACTCTTCAGAGTTTTTTGGAATCCATTCAATTGACAGCGTGCATAAAAGTTTTTGTAACACCTATACTATTTATGTCGTGTACATTCGCTTTCGTCAAACACTATTGATGTCGTGATAAGTGAATTTCTTCAGTGAGTGCATTACTTGTGTGGGCAAGTGGAACTCGGTTCAACAAGGCAGTACGTATGCTACGCCTAATAAGATTTTTTTAAGGGACGTAGTCGACACTCTCGTTAACAGCATTTCCGAAAGGAGGCCTTCAGCAGAAGATTATTCAACG
>JAARMF010001437.1:0-43085 GCA_022844705.1 Toxascaris leonina
CACTTGACCTGATGTAGACGATCGAACTTTCTATTTTGACGACTTGCTTGTGTTCTGTTGTTTTTATCTGAGTCGCTCATCTCGCGCTACGGAGAGTTTTTTGAGAATTTATTCACTGATATATAATATATTAGCGGTGAATGGATATGCTAATCTGCCGAAATCTATGAGAGCAATGATTTCAGTTAGAATGAGTAGCTGCCTAGCACAGAATGCTTCCTAATATTTTAACGGTTAGCTATCTTTTGTCTTTTCTGCCTGGTAAGCGCAAGATATCAAAATGCCGCTTCATTTTATCAGTTTAAGCCAAGAAGCTCCAAAGTGATAAGGTGCCAGGAATTGCTTTTTACAAAACGACGTTGAAATCTGAATGGTTTAAATATTTGAAATGGTTATAAGTAGTTCATGTGTGCTGATTTTGCGTTTGACTTAGAAATGCGCTGAAATGTTTGCGATTTCGGATTGTGGTTCTCTAAAGTCATTGGGATTCATTGGGATTTTGAATTATTCTCATTGCTTGCTTACAATCAGATTATCGCTGATTTCCTAAAAACTCCAACGTTGATGGTTGTCTTTCACTCGAAATCCGAAAGCTGTTCTCCCCCCTCCTCACCTCCTCACCTCCTCCCCCTTCTTTCCTGTGCCAAGTTAGATAAGCTTAGGAAGTGGACCTGGGCGAATGGTGGAAGCGAAATGTATAATTGAAACTAGCACTTCAGTGGAACTTCTAGGATCAGCGGCAACAACAACGACTGTGGAAAACCGGTCTTAGATTTTTGGATCAGCTAAATATTGTGGTTTAACAAGATGCCACTTCATGATTCATCAACACAAGCTGAAATAGCCAAAGAGGGTCGCATTCTTCGATGGTCGTACTGCATCTCGAGAATTGAGCGTGTCGTTTTTGTTTGTCCGGCTTCTACAGGGTGCGATGGAGTGCTTCCACCTTCCGTCCGACCGATTTTAGTCCGGCGATCTTTCCATCTGCTCACTTCCAAACGTCCGGGTTCAGCATGTATTGCTTCAGTTCGTTCCACCGTTTCTTGCTATAGCTAGTGGAGTTGTATTGGCCCGACCCATGTTAATGCTCCCGTGGTCTCACAAGAACGTCGCCGATGACAGTGCCATTTGGTAAAGAGCCGGCTATCAATTCTGATAACTACCGCCATGCACTGACGTACAGAGCGATGCAGATATTAGTAGCACTCAGAAGTCTACCGAACTCTTAATGATGTTGTGACTGAGGTTGTCGTGGACAAAACAAAGCAAGCGGTGGATCGTATGCTGACTACAGAAAAAGTTCGACAATGAAGGCTTATTAGAAGAAGTGATAAAACAGGGAGTTAAACGTCAGAGTGTACGAGATGGGCCCTCAAAAATGGCAATGATATTGCAACAACAAGCAAAATGAACTCATGGTGAATCGAAAGGTGTCGGATAACCGCTGCTTCTCAAGTAGTAGCTCGCGTTTCTTCGTGAAAGAGGTTGATGTAATCCTTCAAGAGGTAGAGCCACGGAGCGCCGTCAAGTATTGATGGACGTGTAAAACACTGCAGATCGAATGCAAAGTGACAAACTTAGGGGTCGGTGTTTCTTTCAAAATACGGGGCTGGCTGCATGGACCTCTTATTGCGCCGATCTAGAGAAAATGCTATTTGTGGACGGAATATACAATGAAACACAAGTTTGGTACAAAACACAAGGTATAGACATACAGACACATAGCTTCGTTTGTTTCGCATGCAGGGTCACATGTCATCTCCTGCTACGAAACGAACGATGCATCAGGTCAATGGAAAGACGTTGGAATGAATGGAGGTATCATTGTTAGAGGGAAGACGCATCGTTACTTTACGACTTCCTTGGAAAACGGTTAATCCGATCACGAATCCCGCTTTCTTCTTCAGCGATTGCTGGGAGTTCTTTGCAGCTTCAACAGTTAGTATTCTTTTTTTCTTTCATCCAATTGTGTACATCTGTTTGCATTTCAGTTTTGCATAACACTTTATATTATGTTGAAGTTGATGCTGAGAAAAGGTATATGGCGCCCATGATATGCGCACAAAATCAGTGCTCATGCGTTCGCATCAACCAGAATCCACAGAACAACACCCAGCCGCCTATCATCTGAATTCATTTCGTTTATCAGCAACGACCACGTCAATGCTCCTTCTGCCAGCCAGTGTCGGACCATGTTGTAATTAATGCCGTATTTTTCATGTTTCACATATTTTTCTTCTCTAGGCTCAGCTTCAGCCCCGATGCTGTTCCATTCTCATCTGGCGTATGGGATGTTTCCCATAATTTTGAGAGGGAAATATGGCAAATTTTGTGGTTTATCACGTAATTTGTTTTCCATAGGCTTGAGTATGTGAATATTGCGCAAAAAGACAATCTTTTCAGTCCGCACGAGGGAATTTTGAAAGAACTCATAGAAGTGATCGATATCTGGCGAATGTCGCTTTCTTCCACCTATGGGGGAAAGAAACCTTTGGGTCGTAGAGTTTATTGCATCTGTGCATGCGTCTAACTTTAGCTACTTTTATTTCATACCAGGGCGAACAAAAGTTTCAAATCTTTATGGCGATTTTGCTTTGAATTCATTTTGGTTAGGACAGTCACTCTTCTAAGGCAGTTCTTTGTTGAAAACTTTCGAGGGTCGAAGGTAGAAGATAAAAGAGAAGGTGAATCGCTGTCATAGACGAGTTCGCCTTCTCAAACCATAAGTCGCGTCTTGACTTCGGATTAAGATCGCAAGCAGGAAGAAGAAGTCTTATGAAAGCAGAAAGAGAGAAAAAAAGAAGTTCGGTGGAACAAGAAAATGTTTCTGTTTCGATGATATAGGTTGAATACGTAGAACAGCTGTGATTTCTTCGATTTCATCGTTCTCTCCATCGATGCAACTGGCAATGTTTCCATCTTTCACGATCCTGAACTTGCCGCATCCAAGGACGCCATATAGACGTCGTAAAGGATCTCCCCATCTTCATGGCGGTCTGCCACGTTTTTACTTTCCATATTGCTGTGGCCAGTAGTACATCGCCTGGTGGCCGGCCTGCTGGCGACATAGGTTTCAGTTATTCGGAGTTTCCTTCTCCTAGCCTTCCTTCTTCCATGAAGTACCTGCAAGGCAGCAGAGGCTGCGATCTTTTTCGGCGGATCGTACTCGCCGTGATGCAAAACCATCATTGGGTGATGTGACCATTTTTTAAGTGTCGGCGTCCCAGTCACACCCTGACGAATTTCGCCATCGGTTGGTTCGCGCCTGCTTATTCAACATATTCGCAGGGAACCGCCATGTCTGACAGCTGTGCCATTGTTCATCATCATATCGAGCTAAGCGATTGTAGGTACGACCGTTCGGCAATCGTTCAACTAACTCGATCCCGTTGGTTGGTCTGCACCTGCTTATTCCGCGTATTCACAGGCAACCGTCATATCTGACGGCCGTTCAACGGTCCTTCGCCACGTCGAGCTGAGCGAAAGAAAACGCGACCGCTCAGCAACCGTCCAAGCAACCAGAAGGTTTCGATGCTAGAGAAAAAGAAAAATGGGAAAAACCGAAGAAAAAATTAAGAGCCATATATAAAAGGTAGGCCAAGTTGAAACCACCTATCAAAGAACAGCACTTGTTCTGGCAAATCCTTTCATGAACCTTTGAAACGTCAGACGTGATGAGTTCGTATTTTCCACTGGTCGTAAAGAAGTCGCACACCGTTGAGTTTTATGAGCGCATGTGGTTTTTCTTTCATATACCTTTCTGTTGGAATAGTGGTGACTTCACTGTTCAGACCATCTTGGCGAATAGGTGTGCCTTGTTTTGGATGTATCTAGAGTGGAAGAGAAGCTTTTTCAAGATGTATTTCCTGTAAGACCAAGGTTTAATCTCCCAGTAAGTTGAAAGGAGGGAGGCAGGGAGCGGATTTGAATAGTCGTTGCCATTTGATTCATGAAACGAATGAAACTCGTGATGAGACTGGGATGGAAAGCAAATGAATATTTCTTTAGCAGCTGTCAGGATGGTCGGTCAACAGGAAGACAATACATATCTCGACATACTCTTATAACGTATTTTGACTGCATCAATTTTTATTTGCGAATATCATGCACATCATTGCAATTTGCGCCAGTATCGCTGCAGAACTACATTTTTTCATGAGACAGGTACTACATCGAGCGGTTGGTGATAGACAAAATGCGCATCTGTGCACAGAATCGGAGTGATATTTACGCTGCCAAAATAAAGGGAATAATTTGAAGAGGAAAAGTTGTGTGTTTTTGGCAGCGCACAATTGGAGAATCGCAAGGCACTGATTCAGAATCTAAGAAGCAAATGCCACAGATGCTCCAAAGGGCGCCTTCGCATCAATCGCTTTCTTCCGTCTCCTAATCATGCAACGATGCCCGCTTGCGACTATCGTAATTTTGAAGCGATCCTTCTTCTTCACCTTCTTTTGTCTAAATGACAAACGAATCACATTTGCGAAGAAAGTGCGTTTCATTGATTACACTTCAATCATATATCAAGAGAACCATAACATGAAATTCCTTTATGGTAATTTTCAGCAAACTGTCTCTATTCAAGGCATATGAATGTAACTTTCAATGCACATTTTTATTTATTTTTTTTTGTGAGAAGCGACCTTATGCCGATCTCATATCTGTTTTGTTATGTATGGGATGAAACGGTGAGTATTTTGCTTCATGATGTGATCACCTGTAGAGTATTCCACTCAGAGATGTTACGGGCTTTTTATGTGCAATTTTCTTTTTATGTTCAGTCCAGTGCGAGCCAAAATGACCTTTTTTTTTGCTAGAGGGTTGTGCTGACCGTTACCCAACTAGGAGGATTAATAGTGTTGCTTTTTATTTGAATATTTGTACCAGGTGCAGAACTCCGTTGAAATTAGCTGGAAAGCAATTCAGTTTATTTGAAATGATACATTCTTTTGCATTTCGCTCACACATGTTGTCAGCAAATAACAAATATGCAAAATAAAGTCCTCGCACATTGACAAACTCACCTCGTTCACATAAGTCTTCCAAAAAGTTCGAGAAATTTGGTTATTTTATCAATTGACCGATGTAAGTGAAAAATTGACTAGTGTAGAATTGAAATAGCTTTTGCCCACTTTCGGGCGTTAATAACTTCTTTCGAATTTAACAGATCAACGTGATAAACAGTGCAGGAAATCTTGTTATAGTATACATTATACATGCCAAAATTTCTAAATCCAATTTCAGCGAATCTGGAATGAATCTAGCGAAAAGTATCTTCAGTATTTAGACCGGTTTGCTTCAGCATATGCACAACATCGTCGTGGTGCTGCATTCTTGCAACAAAGTTTGCAAACGCGCGAGAGCAAGCCAGTTCAGTGATGTGCCATTGCAGAATGCCAAAATTTGGCTTGTTAGTGTAGCTGCTTGAACACTTTACTAATGCTTAGCAAACTTTGTTCAGCATTTTCGTTGAATATTTATCGGCAATGTTTTTATGGATTTACGCTTTATTCGAATGAGCAAGCGGAGAACGAAACAAGCCGGAAATGCGTTGTAAGAGGCATGCCGTCCATTCGCCCTTTTTTGCACCCCTGTTCCCAGCATTGCTCCATGTCATCTTCATCAAAAATCGTCTCGTTGCTTTTCGCCTTTAGACTCTCTCAGAAGTTTTTGACATTCACTGCTGCCGATTTTGAACATCTCTTCCGAATGGTTTCGATCATTCTCTGTAAGTATAGATGGATAAATCAGGGCAGCGGCGGTAGCGATCTAAAAGGGCGGCTGGGTGATGAGAAATCTTTGACATTTTGAACAAAAAGCGACATTGAATCGCGAATAGGTTCCTTTTGCTTGTAGGCATTGTCAAAACATCTGTAGCTTAGTGCAGTTTTAAAGTCATGGTAACCACCGAAACTCGTTTGAGCAGTGAATGTGAAACTGATGGTGAAGAAAGGCCTTGTGACGGTTAAGTTTTCATCTGAATGTTCGTACGGCATTGTAGCTCCCATCTGAAGGTTCATAGAGGCTTTTTATTTAGATCTTTATTTAAAAATATCTAACTGCGATAAAAAAATATTAGTGGAAAATACCAGAATTTTCTTTATCACAAATTAAAGAGTCGCCTGGCAACTTGTGATGCAACAAAGCTTTGCAAGGCCAGTGTTGTTCAGAAACTTCGCTCTGTTTCTTTGCAACTTTGGCCTCGATGCATTGCGCTGCATTTTCTTCCGTGGCACGGTATGCGCATAATTTCGGTGATAATATTCTACCGCATAGCAGTCATAACATCTTTTCTACATTTTTTTTCGTTATTTTGAATGAAAATGAAAACTATTTGTTGCTAAACGTTTTCGTTGATAAGGACGCGTAAAGGAAAATGTGAATTTACTGGGAAATGAATGAGGAGAATGCATGAGTTGAAGGAAGTGAGAAACTATATCGATGAGTAGTAGGTGAGTCAATCTATTGCCGAGATTAAATGATTTGTGGCAGCGAGCGGGAAATGCGCAACAAAAGAAGCGAAGTTTTCGAATGAAACGCTCAGAGTGGTGGGAAAATGAACGTGATGGGCTGGCTGCCCATGTGTATCGTCGTTGCTTGTGCTTCATCGATTCATTGAGGCACCTATCGCTTTGCTGCTGGCAACAAAGATGTCGTCGAACTAGCACTTCTTTGACACGCTTCTGATAATCTCACGCCGGTATTGTTCTTACTCTGTGTTTCCCTCCCTTCTTTTTAATTTTATGCTTGTTTAAGCTTCCATACACCTGTCCTATACGCGGATCACAGTTTCAGCTGTGATTGTGCGGAGAGCGGGAAATTAGTTTCCACTCGAGCACCTCTGAACATCCCAATCCATGCTTACCCATCCTGGTCCACCATCACAGCCGAGATTGTTGACAGTGACGCGAAATAATGAAGGAACCTGTTTCTTGGAGTTAAAATCACTTGCTAGTAATGACGAAGTAATACCATTAGTAACCGCAAGTAGTATGAGCAGGAATGATTAGTACCGTTATCAATACGGAGGAGCATTTAGTAATATACTAAATAGCAAATAGTGGTAGTATTTTGTAGTGATAACAGCGGTGATCAATAACTGCAGATAAATTGTGTTTGAATTTATGAGTTAGTGTAGTGCTGTGGCATTAAGCAGTAAGCAACTAGTTTATAGTGTTAAGCAAAGGGTTTTGGCAGTATTGATTTCACTGCCAAGTAAAAGTAGTACTGAAGCTATACTAAATATTATTTAATGCAAGCCAAATTAGTTTCGGTTGGAGTACTGCTGAGTTGCAGCAATGGTAATGCACACTGATAGAGGCAGTTGCTGACAGTTCGAGTGATGGTAATGAGCGACATGAGGTGCAATAGTTGAGGCTTTTTGGTTGCTTTTGCATTGACAGTCATCGTTGCTATTTACTGCCATTAATACTGCCAATATTCAGCAGCAATGAGAGTCGTATTAATAAATTCGTAGTGTTATTACTTTGACTGACGCCAAGTACGATAGTTATAATATCGTTTCGCTTACAGAGGTCATTTGCCTTGCTTATATACAAAACGGGGTTCCCGATGTGGAAGATAAAGAACGAGGTTTACGAGACCTCCCATTGCGAACTTTCGTGATGCCTCCGGCATGGTCGACCTTTGCTGGTTTTTATTCGCTCCCACCCTTTCTGCTACCCAAAAGTTGTTTCCCACACAGCTATGAGCTACCGCAACTTCAGCTATGTCTTTGAAGTAGCGCATTCTTTGCAAGGTTGTCTCATATTTGTGGATGGAGATAGTACATGCGTGAGATGCTAATAAATGTGAAGCAATCAAATGACGTCGAGTTTTAATTCATTTGAGAACAACGAAGCGGGTTGCTCTTTCGATTCATTTTTTCTCTGCTTGGAAATAAGCCTGCGCTTGTAAACAGTCGATTAGTCCTTTCGAGCCCCTTATAAAGAACACAGCAAATGACCAATGGCATTATTTTATCACAAAACTGACCATTTATTTGAATATCTCCTGCCTTACGCTTGTACATTCAAGTTTACAATTAAGATGGGCATGTCGGAACTCTTTCTCAAGCTGTCTTGAGGAAATCGGAGAGTATTCTGCTATCCATTTCCCTGTTAGTATCAGTCCCACCTTTTTATAGCCCTCATGGTACTTTTGAAAAAGAGAGTAATGTGGCAGTAAAAAATTTCTTTATTTGATTAGCACTACTGTAGAGGTCTTAAATATGAACGAACACAGTCAAATTGGTAGTATTAACTCCGAGGCACTAATAACCAACGTTGTAGCGTACGTCGTCAGTACTGATGTTGCTGCTCCAAGTGCAACCGTTGCAGTAATAGTGCCATTTTATTTTTCAACGCTTGAGAGAAAGTAAGGAATTGAAGGATGAGCGTCATTCAGAGCTAGTTATCAGCGGTCGTCATCAGGTTCTCCTAACACTCTTTGTTCGATTATTTGCCTCTCCTCACAAATTGTAACTGTAAGCGCGCAATTTTTGCTGTGAACTAGAGATTACATTGTTGAGCATAAATTTCGCTGAAAGATGCCTCATAGCAAGCAGTTCTTTTCAATTTGTTCAACCAATAGGTTGAATGTTTGATGCGTTACCAATGGATGCGGCTGAGATATAAAGTTATGTCCATTTATGCGGTGTGCACGTTAATGAGTTGCTGTCTATTTCTGCATTGTTTTGAAAGAGATCGAAAGGACCACCTCAAGCTTGGGGCTGAATCTGATTTTTACTGATGGGCTGAATGAGTCGAAATATTGCAGAAGTACATATATGTGTTTGAAATCGCATATGATGCATAGGAGTGCTCTAACTCATACCACTTTTTTTTCCAGTTTTTTCTTCGGTTTGTTTGCCATACATTTCGGACATTTCGTTTGTTCATTCTACATCTTCTTTCTTTGACACTCGCATCGTCCTTCGATCTTCTAGTGTAGCAGAGAGGAAGCCTAGCAAAACCTTTCCGCGTTCCGAAAAGCATTTTTCCCGTTGTGATGAACCCCTCTGCACTTAAGACTGTTGCTGAGGAAGTCATTCCCACGTATGTATAACTACCTGACCTCCTCGACCGTTTTCCAAAGCAAGCCTCTCATGGCGACTGTTTTTATATGTTGAAGCTGAAAACAGCTTCCCTTTCAATACACCTCACTGTCAATAAGGCTGCTCCTAATGTCCTTAGAATTTTCTAAATTGAACTGCTTTATCGAGGTAGCGCGTAGCATTCTTCATTATTGGGTCGTCCCATACATGATGGCCTTCGGGTTGTCTTGCATCGTTTCCTGTAGGGAGGGTTCTATACGAGGCAGTTGAAGTGCGAGCCAGTGCTTGACGTTTCCTAAGGTTTACACTTCAGCGCACCTTCAGTTCGACGATTCGGTACCACACTGGCTGAAAAGTATGCAAAGAACGATCTCAACATTCGACGCATATATTGTTTCCTTAGCTTTGCTCTGCTACTTCATAGTTCTGGGAGATATATAGCTGAACAATGGCAGTGTACTGCAGTGATGCTATGATTGCGTTAATTCTTTAAAAAGATGTTCTTTAAAGTGCTGAGAGTTCTCGTTTGATTTGTGCATACGACGTGTTTCACTTCACTCGTCTGATTCATGAATGAACATTCTCGATGGTTTCATTTAAATTTTCGCTGAAAAGAACATAACTTTCGAAATCGAATGGATCTGATGTTTGTGGCATGTAGCAGTTGTTATAAGATCTTTTGGATGGAAAGGAAAGTTGCAATGAGAAAACATGCGGAAGAGAATCGAAGATGTGCGCATAAACAAATACGCTGAGATGTATACACTTAATAGAGTAAATATTATTTCGGTTTGGGAGTGAGAATGAAAAATTGAATTATTAATATCTCAAGAATGAAAGGTCGTACGGCAAAACAATTGAATTTATGAGCTGCTGGGCACAAACTTGAGAGCAGGGCTCACATATGACCGGAAATTTGTGGGAAATTGCAGCATGATAGCAACTCCATCTTCTTTGCCCTTTCTTCCTTTCACTGGCATACTTATTTCAGATATAGCATTGGACAAGATGTGATGAGCATCAGCTTTTCTGAAGATCCTTACAACAGGACACTTTATAAAATTATTCTTCCGCTTTATGCATAGCATGGTAGAGAATTAGTCGCAGTAGCCACTTGCAAGGAGTATACAATCTCCTCTTTCCTGACTCGCTTCGTTCCAAAAAAAAAATCGTGAAGAAGTGCTCTCCCGCCCCTCCCACCTCTCTTCCCTCCCCTCTCTCTCACTCCCTTTCCGTCTTCCTTTCCTCCCTTGTTTCTCTTTGCAGATGTATAAACCCTTGTTACTTTCTTAGCGATAAACAATATTCTTACTGAGATATGGCTTGTTCAGAAACGTATTTAATTGTGAAACATCTTTCACATGCATATGAACGCACCCAGCTGAGTTGCAAAAAGTTTCCATTGAGACCAGATTGAGGCTCCATTGACAATAATTGCAACGCTATACCATCAGGCTGCTCCTGATGATGTTCGACTCTTCGGCATCTCCGAGGTGGCTGTTCTTATTACAGATCCTCGAACCATGTCTCGCCTCTCATTCAGTTCCACTTATTATTGTTTATTCCGGTGCAAGTGGCATTCAACGTGGGCGAATTTTTTTATTTCATTTTGGTGCTTAGCGTGTTGATGTTTTTAAATTCTGAGCGTATTAGGCGCAAGGATTTTGTTGCTCTCGATTGGAGCGACTCGCCTTACTGAGTTTGTGATGTCGACTGCCTGTGGTAAGTTGTCATGCAGTTACAAAATACTCATTGCTGTTAATTGGCGCCTTGCTGATATATTTCTGTGGCTGTGGTTGTGCTTGATTTGGTTTCCTCCACCCTTCCTTTCTACTGATGGACTCCTTCCATCTCGCTCTTTCGTTTCCTATCACACTAATAGATTTTGATCATCCGTTACACTGCGCCACATCACTGTATCAATGGCGATCGAGATTTTACTGTGAGCTATAGCGGCGTCAAGAGCATATCTCATATTGTGTTGAATTGCACATGTAGCGCGAGTCGTAACACATCACTAGTTCCGGCAGGTTCAGTTGAGATGGCATTAGCTGACGTAGCGCGGGTCCCCGCATAACATGTTCGGCAATTATCGAGCGTGTGCTAGGCGAACGACGAGATGAAATCGAAGTGTTTGTGGAGGTGCTTGTGCATGCATACGGGCTCCAAAGAGCACCCACCTTATGGATTTTGCCTAGCGCTTACCTAGATTTTATTTGCACGACGAGTCCATTGGCAGCGCCTCCCTATCGACGCACACAGCTAATCAAGCGCATAAGGCAGATCGCGCAGAGAAAGGCGCACGTGAGGCGCTCTCGGCGAAGACGAGTGCTTATTGTGTGGCTCGCGATTCACGGGGAAGACGCAGTTGAGCGTTTGAATGCAGACGGAAAAGAATCAGAAGGCATTTAGTATTCGTAGGTGTCTTGTGTTCGAAAAGTTAAATAAGAGCTGGAACACAGTTAGAAGTATGAGGTACGACAGCATAGTGCGAATAAACCTGCAACAATAGTAAAGGGTTCTCAAGGAAAAAAGCAACACTGTGAACGGGGGCTGTGAAAAATAGTGCACGAAAAAAAGGGAGCACAGGTCAGACCACAGTGCTAGAGACATATTGCTAAAGGAAACGTGAAAAGCTGGTGTTGACGCGGTATACGAGACTGGTGTTGACGCGGTGAAAATAGCACGTATCCGATAGCAGGTTGCTATATATACCACAGAAGTGGTGGAAATTTCGAGGAGACTAACATGCGAAATCCGCGGGCCGCCCGAAGATGAGAGCGACGGTGACATTTCAGGATGGTTGCGCAATTGTAAATAGCAAATGATGGGTGCAGCGAAGGTGCGACCCGCCACAAATTCACTTAGTCATTCATATGCTCATTAATGCGCCGATTCTCAGTTTGATTGAAATAAGCACTCGTTATTTCCTGTGTTCCTTCCCAGCTACCGTATCCTCGGGCTAATAGGCATTTAATCACATTATCGGGAACGATGCTCGTTTCGTTTCGATTTGCCCATAGAAACGCTCTCGAACACTCTTCAACTACGCACAAGCAAGTCATCTCGTTTCATTCAAAATCCAGCCTCTGCATCTATGATGGATGGAATACTTGCACAGAAAGCGTCCTGTCACATAACCTCCTTTCGATGTGTGGCCCCGCGGTGCAGAGAATACCTGTGGGCTCAGCTTATGAGATTCGACCACATTCAAACGAGTAAAATAAAACAAACATTGGAACAGACGAATAGCTGTGGAATAATATAGGGTTTTATTCGGTACGAAGAGATATTTGGAAGAGAATCACAACGACCCAACAGTTTTTGCCTAATCTAACGAACTTTAAACTCGTCACTGAAAGTGGACAAATTTTCATAGAGAGCATTGCCAGCCATAGTTATGAGTACATTTTTTTAATGCGTATAGGCGCACACTTGCACAAGAAATTCGATGCTTATTTGCTTACCAGGCAGACAGGGACTTTTCAAAACATATGCTTATCAAGTCATCGAAAAATCATTCGTCACTTTCTGCAAATTTTCAGCAGCCCATTTTACTAACCGTAATCTGAAAGAGAATTTTCATTAAGTGGTCTATTTAAATATGGAACAATAAATGAGAGCGAAATTGCTGTGTTGTGACATGAGCACTTGCAGGATAGGCTCTCCCGGAATCCATGATGTGTTTTTGTGCAGAACTAGTTGGTCACAACCAATTATTAGGAGGCTGAGCAGTGGATATGCTTCATAGCGACACCTGATTTAAATCTGGGGTTTAAACTAAAATGCGTTTGATGAAAATCCATTCTGAGAATGGGCGTATACAGCAAATGATTTCTCGAGATTTTTTGCCAGTGGCCAAAGGAACAGATCGCGAATCGTGATTGTTTGAAAAAACAATTCCTGCAAATTCATAGAAAAGTGCTACAAGAACTTAGAAAATAAACGACTGGTAAGGTGAACTGTTGTTTCGTATGCTAGGAAGGCTGCTTTAGTATCGGTCAGTGAATGCTGTGTTGGTAGGAAGTCTTCATTTGGCTTGTGCAATTATGGAAAGTTGTGCTGGAAAGGAACTGGAAGTGTCCCGTAGTGACTTTAAATGCAGCCACCCAGATGGTACTGTCAGACATTGCTTTGAGATCTAAGCTTTCAGCTTCATGCTTACTTGCAATTCCTTAAAATTTGGGAAGCGTTGAAAACGAATGTCAAAATTTATGTAGCTCCAATGTTCAGGAAAGCTGTGTCCTCTTTGCTTTTACGGCTTCCTTCAGTGTGCTTCGTGTTGAATACTTCTGAGAGGATAACAGAAATTCTAAATGAATGTGCTCAAATATCAGACATCTTAAGGGGAAGATTAGTTTGCTAAACCAAGCAGTTATATTAAGAGCACCGCAATGAAATCTGGCAGAAAATTATGGTTCAAGTCACGTTTTCTTGCATTCGCTGACAGACGCGTATGTTCATGCCGCTTCCACTGAGCAGCATGAGAGTGAAACCAGAACTGTCTCTTTTACGTGAGAAACATTGCACGCACAACCTTCAGCTCTCAATAGCAACGACTTTTGCTTCCACATTTCTTTTGGCGTGGTGTTTCAGTCTGTTTGGATTTCGACTTTTCAGCAATACTTGCTTCCTCCAAATTTTTAAAATTTGCGTAACGCAGGAACGACATCCCTCCTGTTTCATATCCGTAGTTAGGCCAGTGACAGAAGTTGTAATGCATGATTCAGCGCCACTGCATCATTTTTCGACTATTCATGGAATCGCCGAGCCCAATCTGCCGAATCTGCTTGCGTGCATATCTGTCACCCTGACGTTGTTTCCGCCTTGTTTGTTTCGAAGGAATGCTTCAATCCTCCTTTAAAATTTTGTATATTTGTTTTTCTGTTTTGATTAGCAGAAACCTATTTTCAGCCCGTAAATTTTGAAGCATAATATAGATTAAGATATTCTGCCATAGGTGACCGCCAAAATCACTATTTTTTCATGCAGATGGTGCCTAAACAATTTCGACATATCAAAGAACAGCGAGTAACATTGCTAAAGTTATATGGTTTCGGAGGTTTCGAAAGCTTTTTATAAAATCGTAAGCGTTTTTCAGCTCCAATTCTGGTCGAGTTTCGATTCCGTTCCTCTGAGGTTTAAGACGAGCTTGAGTTTTTTAGAAGTTTTTTAAGGCGACGACTTGTTTGCCTTAAAAGTAGAAGAGAAAAACTACTAGAGAGGAAGGTTTTTTTTGCTAAAGAAGAAGGCTTATGTGGAATTCTACAGTACTCCCCTTCATTAATGCATATATCCTATTGCTAAGAGTGTGCTACTTTTTTCAGCGTATTCGAAGGTCCTGAAAAGTTGCGGTGGTATTCGACATTATGACTGACACTATTTGAGATCTGTTAGGATAACTGCACAACATAATCGAAATCGTTGAGCAGAATATGTGGTTTATGCTGAGCTCATCTTGAGGTCTTTTCTTAGAGTGGATTGTGCAAAGGGGCAGGAGAAGAGGCAGTGGAGCAGTGTTTAAAAAAAAATAGACACTCGCTAAAGGCTATTATATAAAAAATTCAACTAAAGAGCACTGTTCTGATTGATTGAATAAATAATGAGACTGAATCAGTTATTTTCGTTGAAAGCTTGTGAAAGAGATGTTGTTAGTGAGTTGAAAACAAACAAATTTTGCTTTACGTGCTTGTTGCATCACTAAAGAATTAGCTTGCAGTGATTAACCAAATGGTTGTTAGTGTCTTTCTATTCAGGCACTCTGGCAGAATTGTTGTTTGTTGCTTTTCACTTTCCTACTGAATTACAGCCGCGTTGCAGCATTTTATTTGATTTACTCTTTTATATTACCCCGTCACCATGTCCTTATGCATCGTGAATCTTCTATTGAAGCACCGTAGTAATGAATGAAGTCGGTCGGACGCTTTGCACCGTGTTTGTATGAATGACGTGTATGTTATATATATATATATATATATATATATATATATATATATATATATATAACATACACGTCATTGACGTTTTGGAAATATAGAATTATTTAGGTCTCGTCGCAGGAGGTGCTGTTAGTATGAAGAGTTCTTATGAAGCTTGGTTCAGTGTCGGAATCGCTGCACAGTGTTTGTGGTTGGATGGTGGAGTAAAATGCAGTAAACGAATACTGCCGTCGTTGCACGGAGACAGATGTCGCTCTTCACACTTCACTACTCACTGTCGAAATGCCTATGAGGTAATTTGTGGAAGAGTGGAATGGGTGAATGTATTGCTTAAGTTGTGGGTACTCAGCGCCAAGGCACAGTGTGAGGTGATCACAATAACTGATGTCTGAAGAGGGCGAGCCACCTCTCCACAATGCGTCCTGCACTGTTTGCAATGAGGATCATTGCCTCATTGACTGCTGCAGATTTCCTCAAGAGTGTCACCTTTAGACACACTCCTCCCTGTTGTGAACCATCACTCGCCGTCGTTTTCCACTAGGGATAGCCCAACGACACACGACCACCTCGCATTCCACGCACCAAGAATTGTTTGCTTTTTAACTATCATATGCCTAGAAGCCAATTTCAAGCGGCACCCTGCTTGCTCGAGTCCATCAAGTGCATCCTCAATGAATCTAATAAGTACACATCAACTGAGGGATGTCAGCGATGATGGTTGTAACAAATAAACCCTTCATACTGCTAAATAACAGCTGCATCTCCAATTACGTGGGTTTATGAACTCGGTAGGAGTGCGAGAAGTGATAAATGCGAAGTGCTCGATGCCATATTCCAATTTGTTTACTCTTCATCCGTCGACGGCCATTCATGGAGTGCATTTTGTCGACCAGATAATCTGGTGAGAAATTGTGCAATTTTCGAGGCTGTAATTGCTGAAAGAGTAACAGCTACTCCAGGAGTGAAAAAATGCTCTTCGGAAAAGTTCCATCGTTTTTTCGGTTCATGTGATGATCGATTTGCGGAAAAAAATCTTGATTTTAGCAAATTAATTCCGCATCTTTGTGTTCGATAGCGTTGCGCAGCTGTTTAAAAAATATCATAAGCGTGAATGCGTTATGACAGTTTGAAAGTTAGCGTAATATTCAGCACGTATTCACAAAGCAACACGAGACTTGTCTCATATAAAGCACAAATATTGTGAATGGGAGAAGCCGTAGCTGTTTTTTTCTGATTGATTTCAGGGCTCGGTCATTCCTGAGGTATTTTCTATTGCATACCTGAAATGTTTTAGTTGCATTGAAATTTTTAAATATTATCTGCAGCTGCAGGTCATGCTAGCAAAGCTTTTTATCGGCGCAAGTACCTGGTTTAGTTTGTAGCGTCAAAAATCAGATGTAAATTTTGTGTCGTGAAATTTCAGGTTTTTAGTAGGCTGGTGACTACGTTTTGCATCAAGCCTGATTTGTTTGCGAGAGCCCCTTTTTGTTCAGTTCAGCCCCTTTAAATCTTCAGCCCGCCTCCCATTCAGTTCAGCCTCCCTTTAAACTTCCTCCCGTCAGCTTTTTATGCGCTTATTTGTTCCATGCTGAGTTTGAGCAGCTCGAGCCGAGGTGTCACAAATTGGGATATTGGTGACATCAGGTTCCGAAATGTTCACGCCAAAATGTTCAGGAGCCTGGAGATGGAGATGAATTTTTCAGGTGCAGAACTTGCCGAACATATGCTTTTACTTTGTGTATATTCTCGCAGTTTCAGAGTTCTATTATCTGAAGGAAGGTTGTTTTTCACAGTCATTGAGCTTTCATGAATTCGTTTCGTCGATTGACATGTCCGTGAGCTTATCTGCTGTTGTCATCAGCAAGCATTGGATTTTTGCTGATGGGGCGTTCTGAATCACACCTATGGTCTTCCCCTTCCTGCAGCATCTTCGTTTCTTGTTCTTTGTGATGTAATGTGCACGTTTTTGGGCAAGATTTTCTCGTCATTTTTTTTTGGATCGCAAAATTTTTGCGAAGTTTTAGGCGCCATTTGAGATTCTAAGTGGCCATATACTCAGCTGTTTTTGGCAGTACAATTTTAGAATTAACAACAGTAGCGTCGGGACTGCGAGAATGCGACTGAAAGTTTTTAGCTTTCAGATTTTCTTGCAATTTTTCCTGAAGTTTCTGTTCTTTTTTTCCGTCGAAGTAACAGCAGATTCAACTCCTTCTAATGTGCACCTGCGAAATATTGTTCCCTTCCACTGCTTTTCTATCGTTTGATTACTCATCCTTTGTTCATAATCCGAACGATTGTGGTTGGCCATTTTCTCCTCACCTTGAAAAGGTGAGGATAGACGATGGGATGGGGACCACCGCGTCCTCTGAATCATCAAAATTGTGACTTGTACGTGCATACAGATGTGTGCCTCAACAAATGCTCTTGTGGAGAAATAAATCACCAGCAGAAATTAGTTACTATGACATATATTAGAGAAGTACGCTTGTTCGATTATCGAATTGCGCAGACGATTTGCTGAAGAATGTTCTCGTTTAATAGTTGGTGTTTTAGAGTTGCACCGTAATCCTCCACGTTGCGCATTTCAAATTAACTCGATTAGGCGAATGCGTCCGATGCGCATCGAATGTCGCATATAGTAAAGTGTTTTTTAATTGCAATTGTTCAATAAATACATGCGATCGCGCATCGAATTCATTTTTGCAATGTGGAACCTCACCACTTCGACGATATTTGAAACTGTGAATGCGATGCGCACTCCTTGTGTTTGTTGGTGAAATCTCTTTAGACTCTTTGAACGAGCAGCGTTTGATGTGAGTTGACAACTTGCTAACCTTGTGGTTAAAATCCAGCCACTATTTTCTTTATTGACGCTTTCCACGGTCTACTCTTTATTCATTGAGAATGCTTTGAAAATATTGTACAATTCTGCGCAAACTACAAATTGTCCTTCATATATTGGGGGGCGAAGCATTTCTCAAGAAGGTGCTTTCGCTCATTTTCAAATTCACTTCTCACTATCCTTCTCGCTGCACTTTTGGGACACTATTATAAGTATTGAAAGTGAGCAATTCGAGGCTGCCGGCAGCAAAGTGCGTAAAAGAACTTCCCGAAATGCTGAAAGAAAATCGAGGCAATGCGGTGCCATGCTTCCATGAATCGGTCCGAGTTCAATGCCGCGAATATGTTGGTTCTGCTCTCACTGGGAATTGAGGCAACTGCTTTGTGTGGTATACACAACGAAGCTCAGCAGCGTCGGCGAATCAATGCATAAGTGAATGAACGGCTGGCTGCTGAGTGTGCCTATGGGAGAGTGAACGGTTTGCAACGAGGTGCGCGATTCATCCGCGCACCTTCGTATTCTCGGCATTGGCTCTCTACACCTTTTGGCAACCGCTACACTTCTCTTGTAAGGCAACCCACCATTCAGGCAATACAATGTCACCTTTTGCCTGCTGGTCCTGTCACTGTTGTCGCATCGTGTGGTGCGCATTCACTACAGCTCGGGGGCGGCACGCATTCTTCCATCCGTATCTATTCGATTGCTTCCACTCACTTCTCTCCATCTATCAGTTTTATAGTGCTTCTTGCGCGATAGATGAATCTGGCAGTTGGAGTTGGAGGAGTGGGTACAATATAGCGTCAGGTCAAGCTGAGTGACAGCCACAGCACCGCTCGTCTTGAGAGCACACACATCTCTGTGACCTATCGTCTTTCTGCAAATGTCACCAGCAATGGATGCGATTGCGGCGCTTCTTTACTCTAATAACTGAAACATCTTAAGGTAGGACATCACCATGAAATGGCACATTATACTAGCGACACCTCGGAAAAAACAGCATGCAAGCATTTATGGCCGCGTGGGTACCCTACGAAGATGCAATCAAGCCGCTGTCTGGGCAGAAGCAACACAGTGCATAGAGCATCTTTGGTGTTTTAGAAAAAAGCACAGCACTTCTATCGGCGGGTATCTTCATTACCCTTCTCTTTGTCTGGCTCTATCCGTCTTTGCTATCTCTCACCTCTTTTTTCGTGGCTTTCGGCTTCTGTCTTATCATCTTTCGAACGCAAATGTGGCTGGATGCTGTCGTGATGTTTTATTTACGGTTTTATAAGTTCTCAAGTTTGAGTGATTCCTACGGTCACATCACAGTCACATCTGTATCTGCGAAAGAGTTCTCAGAAAGAGGATCACAGCCGTTTGTCTCGTTATGGAGCAAAGAATGGTTAAAAAGAGAAATGTTTCATGTTGTCATGTGTAGTTCATCCGTTTCAGTTGGCCGCTTGCGTATATAGAAGACCAGTAAGTGGGCAGCTAACTGGCCTTAATCGATGCATGTCATTGGGTATTCATTAGCCGCATATTCATTTGCTTCAGCCTGTACTTTAGAAGGGGTTGGCCAATTGAGGAGAGCGATTCGCTACACACTGGTTGTCTGTTAAATGAATAACTTCACTAATTTCAATATCTACGCCTAGTGCACACATGACAACTGCCTTAATTTCGAGTTTTAGTCTTCGTTGGTTACAAACGGCGTGGTTTTCGCTCAAATGCAGTCGCATGACTACGAATGCTCCCAGCGTCTGGCAAATTAGGATAGTTACATTGACCTAGCTTCCTAATCTTTTTTTATTGAGAATATAAGAATGTATTTGAGCATTTCTCAAGCTTGAACCCTTTAAGAAAGGTTGGTGAGGTGAACAGTGAACGGAGAAATAACGGATAATGAAGAACCAAGAAACACTGAACGAATGTAAGAATAATACTGCACTGCTAGGGGAGCACTGTGCTCAACGTCTCACTGTCACTTTTCTCGTTTTCGATATGATGGCTGTGAGTATGGGCTAGCTGTTCCTTTACTATCAGCGCTTAGTTTGATTTTTGCGCTGACGAGTCATCTTAAATGTGTTTTTTTTTTTTTTTTTTTTTGGTACGTTTTGTCCTGAAGGTGATTATGCCCTGATGCTTGTTCGGCGCGCTTGTGGACGTATGGGCGACTCAGAATGATATTTCAATGAACCACGGGCATGCTTCGCTGCTAATTGCTGCATTTCCTTGTTGTCTCAAATGATGTTTTGTGCATTTGGGATCTCTTTCAAGGAATAATTTCTTGACAGTGTATTTGATCAACTCGAACATTACCAACGAGTATTCAGAGCAAAAAAACTGGAATTGTCAAAATAAGCATAAATAACTGCTGAAATAGATCGAAAGGACGTGACAAAAACATGGAGACAATACTAGCTGTAACCACTCCGATATGAAAGAAAGAGAAAGCGTAGTGGAGTTTCTGTAAGGAGCGATTGCGTCAGCAATGGAAGATACATTCGTTAGCACGAACGTTACGACAAACTGTGTAAGCTGCTTTTACCAAGGTGGAGCATGAGAAAAAAAGCGGGTGAGGTGTGCAAGAGCCAGTGAATGGAGCTGAATTAGCATCGACTGAAGGGAAGGTCGACTGCTTTCTAGTGAAACGAGGGATTTGCGACGAAAAACTAAGTGGTTTCCATAGTTTCACCTCTGCAGTTTATTGCCGTGGCTTGGAATTCCCTACTAGGCTCAGCTCATGCCTGAGGAAAGGTAGGATTATGAAGAATTATGTAAGTGCTTGAGGTAATGGAGCTACAGCGATAAATGACGATCGGCCGGTAACGGTAACGGGGGTGTTGCTAGTTAAGCGGAGAAGCGAGGCACTCGTAAAGCAGTTAAGAGGCAATCGGGGTTCGCGTCGCACACAATGCAATTAAGTGGCGCACTGCTATAAACGCGTCCAATAAAACATTAAATATTAACGGTGAGACGCGCAGGTAGCTGTTAGCTTGCTGAGCTCTCAATTCAGCTATCAAATAGCGCCTTTTGTGCCTATAGACTCATTCCCGCGTCTCGAATTGCTCACTAAACTAAGCCGCACTATTGAATCACTTCAGCGCTTTATTATTCTGACCTCGAAGTATCTACGTCACCAGATTCACCTTATACTTGTGGGAGAAGCAAAATTTGTTCATGAGTTATTGGAATGTCCGCGTCCTTAAACTTACCTTAACTTGGAAAAGTTTCATAAAACTACCCAAGTGAGGTGATGTGTGAGTGCCAAAAACATGAGTGCCAAATCTAAACGGTAGAATGCAGTGCGACACCTCAAAATATTGTAGAACAGGTGAAAGTCTATATGCGTCTGTCGTAGCAGACGCATATAGAAGCAGAAGAAGTCATAGTATATACGCATAGCAGAATTGGGAAACTAAAACTTATTCTGTGGCTATCCCTCGCCACACCTTCTAGAGATTATCTGAATCGTTGATTGGTCACTAAATTCGTCTTACGCGCATAATTGCCCTCGGTCAACACATTTGTCAGCTGACGTCATTGAAAGTAAAGTCGTGGAATTCCACGAAAATTCAGCGATGAGCTTTGCGTTCTGCAAGCATCTTCACTGTGACTTGCTCAAATGTTTACAATAAAAATTGGCGTTTATCTCTCCTTCTCTTAATCGAATTTTCTTCAGTACTTGAGATGTATTTGTTGTGAGCATCCTTAAATGGTCGATTATCCATCTCGGCCATTGTTCGTCTTGTGACTATGCACGGGAAGGGCATTCTATGTTTGTTTGCCTCCTTCAAAGTAACACGCTTTAGTCTGTTCAAGGCTCGCGCATAAATTTATTCGGCGAGAAGGTACTGGGTTCATCTTCACTTGTCCGAGTGTCTCTGCGGCTGCGCAAATAGATGTTGCATCAGTTCCAACATGGCAACAAGAGGTGGTGAGCTATCGCGAGGACACGTCTTTTGGGCTTTGTGATGTTTTCGGGACATCGTTGTTGCCTCGGTTTGTGTCTTTATTGCCCTTCGCATCCAGTTTGGACGGCTGTGAAAGATGGTGCCCGATGCATTTGTGCGTTTTGTGTACAAAAGAGAGCAGAGCCATACCTATTTGCACATATTACTCCTCAAGTGATCTCTTGTTTGCCTCTTCTTTACTGTAACAAAACTAGAAGCGAAATGCGCTACTGCAAAGGTACATAAAAAGGAACACTCTTGACATTTCTTTTCAAATTGGCGTTATTTCTTTCGGAATGTCTGCCATGAATTGCTTATTTGGTTATGCATCCGAAAGTCGACAACAGAGAATAAAAATTCCGTTTTTTTCGTAATTCATTACTACATTCTTCCGCTTACCGCTTCCACAGATATAAACAACTGAGCGAGAAGTTCCGAAAGTTCTTCTGAAGAGCATATAAAAGCCACTGGACACGTCTGTTGAACGAATTTCTTCGTGCAGTTTGGACCCCACCATGGAGGATCTTGAAGCGGCACACACCATTTGTGGCCTAGTGCGCATGATATTCACCGCGAAGGAGGAAACAGGGAGAGGTAAAGGGGTGGAGGAGGGGAGGCAGAAAGGAGGGCAAGCGGTAATGTGATTTAAATGATTTTCAGCAATCCGAATTAATATATTTCAGAAGAGGTCAAAACCTTTACTCACTTTGAGTGTCGAAAGGATTTTGTTGTTCGGTGCATATCCGCAGAAATTAACTTCTTCAATAGTCTACACCGCCGTGATATTCAATCTACGTCAGTGTCATAACAAACACCTTAACGAGCCCGCCTTTTCTTGAATACAGTAGAAAGAGCACTACTAAATCTAGTAATGGTCTCCGAGAGAGAGCTTACTGAAGTGTTGGGCCTTGAAATTACAGAGTCGATCGAAATTTGGTAGGCCTAATTCATATCTAGTTTATGCTCCATCTTAGCTTCTCTAGGGTTGTAGGCACTAAATAGTTCATGCCGTTGCTGATTCATGAGAGGGAAGTAAGTTAGACAGGATCTGATCGAAATCGGTCAGTGTTATGAGAAATATAGGTGTCAGAACAGTAGCAGTATTTACGCGCAGGGCGTAAAAAACAAGCGGTCGCGTTACAAAGAAGATACCGCGAGCGAGATATGCTTGTCACGATGAAACATGCGCAGCAATGAATCTGTCAAATATATCGTGTATTTTCGACGCTAAGGTAAACCATGATCTCAGCCTCTCATCAATCCTCTAATTAGCTGTTTTGTTGACAAAATTGGCTTTACCTCTGAAAAACTTCGTATTTTTGTGCTTAAAATGATTTCCGACTTCTTTTGGCTAGTGGACAAAGTTACTTAAAAAGCGAGGAAAATAGCGATATTGTAACAGTTATTTTTGAAGAAAAAGTGAGAAAAAATCACAGAGGAAAGAATTAAGGTGGACAGGAATTTTAGCCCCCCTCTCCCCTCCCCCCGCCCCCCTCGAAAGAAGAAAATCGATGAGCAATAACCGAGTAAGCAATATATATGCCAATGGCGAGATAGGAGGGTGTAAGCAATAAGCTTTGCGGGCATCATATCGCCATTAATATTTTAACTCACAATTCTTCGCCATTTATGATCATAAGCGATAACTTTCAGCGTGAGAATCGTACGAATGCTGGAACGTACATGAATGCCAATAAGGCCTTTCTTTTTGCAATTACAACCTGATAAGCAGTTAGCTCTAGTACTATGCAAACATTCATTTCGAGGGTTCCTGAAGCATGGTCGCCACTCAATGGTAACCGGTCTGAGGACAAATTTGGTTTGTGGGTTTATCAAATTCAAGAGTGTCGCATGTCGAATCTATTCATGAATAGCCACAGTTTTCATGCTTTTGATGCTTCAAAACTTGGGCAAAATATTGCGAGGTAGCATCAAATATTTTGAAATTCCTCAGGTGCTCGTTTACTCGTCTCGGACACTTATCGTACTGCTTCATATTTTTGTGGGCAAATCATTTTTTCTGAAAAGCTATGATATTTTTTCGGATCAGCTGCCAAACTGGAACTAGTTGCTTCTGCTATCCAATTGCTTGTTGATGGACTATGCGAGTGGAAACTTCATACGTAACTGAGACAGACCATTTCTGATGATCAATGAGCTATACATCTGCTCATTTGATACAATTGCAGCTCGATATGTTAATCAGTGCTTGATGATCTTATTTGCATTGTTTGTTGGAGTGCACACATGAAGCCATCGCTTATGGCGTTTCCTTCATTTGTGACATGAATTTTTCGCGCAGCTCCTCTTGCGAATAGTATAAGTTTAAAACATAAATATTGTCAGCATTTCTGGTCGATCCATAACTCATTTGATGGAACATGAGGTTCAAGACAATATCTGTATTCTTTCGTGCCTAGTTGTGACGAGTCGAAATTATAGTCCATCGCTCAACAGTTGTTCTGCGTGGAGAAATTGAGGCATCATGCATCTAGAATTGTCTTGGATGTGGCAGGGAAATGTTTGTCTATTCGAAGTGACAGAAATAAAGAGATTTGCTCAGTGAATATAGCGACAGAAGGATCGGAGGTGGAGGATAAGCAATAAGAGATCGATTAGTTGGAGTGCATCATTTCACATGAAAAATGTTGATTGCACAACGGCGTCTGCTTGCTACCGTAGTAGCTTGTTGGTAGTGAAACGAATTACGAGGATGGCCTCACGCGTAAGTGACACACACATAGAAGCGAGCTGAGGAGACGCCTGGTTGCGTCGAGCGGACGGCTGGATGGGTAAAGTGTGGTCGTGGCCGTTTCAACACACGATTGGGTCTTGGTCGTGTGGAGGGCGGGGCTTGATTGCTGAAGCGCAGCGATGATTTTCGATTTGGCGACTGATGCGCCGCTCTGCTCGCTTCTGCTGCTCACTCCTCCCACTTATTTGTGAGCTGAGCGACATCGTCCAAAGCGCTTCCTTCGAGTCACACCGTACTCCCGCACAATCGCAGGACTCGTCTGATTTGTGCGCCATCAGCGTAATGTCGATTCCGCCATTTATTTGTCCAGCTTGAGCTATCGCCGTTGTTTTTTTTTTTTTTTTTTTTTTTTTTATGGGCTTTGGCTATCGGTGCGTTTCTTCAAACAATGGGAGGGTGAAAGTCGGTGGTTGATATAAGTCATGGGTTGTGCAGGTGAAAGAGATCAGTGCCACTGTATTGAGTATGCCGGCTTTCCCTTGCAACTTTCTATCAATTGGGAACTGGAAGATGCCGATTTTCCTTCTACGTGTCTTGCTTTCTTTTGCTTCTTTAACACGCCTTTGCTTTTGATGTCGTGTCTTATTGTCATCCTTTCTCAGCTTTTCGCTCGTTCCTGAATATGTCTTTACTACAAATATTATCGTTTTTTTCATCTGTAACTCAGCTTCTGTAGGTCTCTTCCCTGCATCATTGTAGTGCTGTCGATGTGGCCACCGATGTGATGGTACTTATGAAGTCTTCGTTTTTTGTATTTCCAATCTCTTCTCTTGCTGCAATGTCGCTCTAACAAAAACGTGATCAGTGTTTCCTGTGGATATGGTCTTTATCGCTCAAACGCTCTTTATTGAGCTTGCATTACTTGAAGCTTTTCTATCGTTTTTTTTTCGCTTTTGATAGTCAATGCAGTTACTTCAGCACTGAGCAGCTTACTGCAGCTGAAAAACACTCCATACAAATGAATCTTGAAATGAAGACGCATCAGAAATGTTTTTGTTGAAGTGATTCTTTTTCACCGCAATGTTGAAGTGATGAAAGTATAACTCTGATGTCCCTTTATGACTATGGTTGCGAAAAAGAGATGAGTACTTCTCGGTAATTTTATTGGCTTTAAATTCCAACTCATAGCTGTCGGATGAATGTTCATCTGTCAAACAGTTCTCCTACAATAAATTTAGCGTCATTTTAAAAATTTCCAAAACGAAATTAGGTTTCTCCCCGGAGTATTTCTTCACGGCGCATATAATCGTCAGGAGCCTCACTGTTGCCCGGTTTCGTGAAGCGTTTCGCTCAGCAGTGCCCGGTGTTAACTCGTTGTATAAGACTATATTTTTCTTTGTCAGCCCAGCTATTTGCTTTAATAGTCTTATATATTCCATGTATTAGCTCTACCATTTTTCATCTACTCGCTTAGTTCCCAATTTTAATCGTATAAGAATATCATTTGTGGCGTCTATCATTGGAGGATGTGTATTTTGCCTATGCTTTTCAACAATTTTTCATGTATGAGAAAGGCTTGGGGAGAGCGAGGGATAAGGGGCAATGAGAGTGTCATTGAGCTTTTTTGCAGAAAATAGATCGGATCCAACTGTTCTCCTTGGATAGGAGGAAGCAAACTCAAACTAAGGAGAACTGCCAGGCACTGATCAAGTGGAAGAAATTAATCTGTTTCAAGCATTGCATAGTGAGCGGATTCATATCCTTTAAGAAGCCATAGTTGCTTTGTATTCTTCTTTCCGTAATCACTAGGAGAAAAGTTGTTGAATATCTTTGAAGAGTGTGGTTATTAACGCCACGAAGAAACCAATGACGAGTGATGATGCAACGCATTGTTGCTTTACATATGCTTTTTCATTCAACTGATAGCCAAGGCTTTTGCATCGCACTAGACCGGAATGAACCATAGTAACGGATTTGCGCAATTGAAGACGTTTGTGAGTAGTAACAAAGATCACGCTCTAGAGGCATAAGTGAACTCACTAACTGTGAATCACCTGATCACCGACTCTGAAGCGAAGGTGAAATGAAATTTGAATAGCGAATTGAAGCTAGATTTCCATGAAAACAGCTCGAGTAGCGTGAAATGGAAGGGGGTGAGCAGGAGCATGCTAGTCGCGTGTGCTCCTATTCACTAGCGCCTGCCTCCTCGGACATTCTCCTTGCCTGGGTATGTGCGTGTGTGTTTCTGTGCAACACGACGCCAGCTCATGTTTATTAACGATTGCCTTTCGTTTAGCAATTACTGCCAACAAATTTACACAATGAAAGCAGACGTTCATTTTGTTGATCATTACCAGTAAAGCTGGTCGACATTTTTGTCTGTCCATTGCCATCCCTTTGCGACGCCGATGTCAAAATGGCTTTTTAAAATCGACTCTGACACCAAGTTTTTGTACTGTGCTCGAGAGCCTTGTTGCATAAGTTTTTTTTTTTACTTCAGATCTCAAGGTGCGAAAAAATCGAGAGCATTCGTCGTAGAAAATGTAATAAATGCCATAGCCTATAGCAAGTTTGCCCACGCAGATCGGGCGTACCTGCTTATGAATATATCGTCGTCTGTCAGTTCTAATCTTAACTCTACCAGCTAGGTTCCTTGGGGTTTTTTGGCCTCTTTGAGATTGTTGCTAAGCTTCGCTTGCCAGCATTAGCAGCGGCTCATTCTTCACTTTTCATTTGTTGTTTTGAATGGCCATAATCTTCACAGCGATAACTACAACTGCTATAAGCAAAGCATATAGCACACATTTCGCCACATTATTTTTATAGTTTGCTCCCAACGGTCCTTTAAATGCCTGTTGCGAAGCTCGTTCAAGTAGAACTGAGTAAAGAAACTGCAGTTTTTATGCACAACATGAGGTGGTGTATGTCGAAGACACCAGACTCATTGAACGCTTTAGCTGTTGTCTTTTCTAATGAAAAACTCTAAGCAGTTTCTCAGGGTCACTATAAAATGTTTGGTTGCTGTTAATGTTGAACTGTTTGCGTTGACTTCTACAAATCGAGTCGAGGTATTATGGATGAATGCTTCAGCTATCAATTAAACTGTCCTTTCTGCGTCTGCAGGTGCTTGCTTATTGAAAATCACAATTGTTTTTTGGATGAACATTACGAATGACTCTTCACAAAGCAATATTCTCTTACAGGGAGGGATGAGTATGGACGCGGACTTTTTACGCTGCGTGGAAGTGCGGCAGAACGACGACCAAACGAGTTCGTTATGGACCAAATCCAAGCTCGAGTCCGGCCGATTGATCGGCGTCTTAGACAAGGTGCGCTTTTCCACTCTTTCTTCGTTGGGAGTGTATTTTTCACCGTTTTCTTAACGTCTTCTACTTTTTGAATTTATATTAGCAGCAGTTGCAAATTTAGTGCTTTTCCATGACCAACATGTATACATCCTTCCAGACATGAATTTCCCTACTCCCGTTTTTATTGCTTTTTGTTGTTGTTTATCGTTTAATTAATCGATGTTTGTTCATCATTTCTGCATGGTTATGATGTGATGATGTGTTGAGTCGCGCACTACTTATGGTTCGTATTGGTCCCAAAATTGTAATAACGTAATTCCGCATAGCACCCTGTTTTCCGTCAATGCAGATGCCTCAGAATAAAACTTCCCTCTTTCTGATTCCCAAGCTCCCGTTGTGCTTAATTTCTTTGGAATCCTTACCAGTACAAGCAATTTTTATATGGATGCAGAGGATCTGATATAATTTTCACTTTCTGCTAAGTTTCGTCTTTCATCGAACTAGTTTGGAAAGAACGCACTTGGACTTCCTCTTGATGAGGCAAACGAAGATTCAGAACAAACTTCAACTATTCAGTCTGCAACATGTCAGACTTTAACTTGCTTCGGTTGAAGAGGATGAAGGCATCAATATGTTAGACGATGCCTTTTAGATTTGTCACTTATGTCCTTGCTCTGTTCCACTTGTCCACAAGATGTTACGCTAATCGATCACTGATATGTATTTCAAACCTCTCGAACAATTCTTTATTTCTCTGTTGCAGCAGTAATATCTTTTCTGTGGCAGTTGAATTATACTTTTGAATAAGATCTTCGCTTTGGAATTATTTTGTGGTATCACTCACGATTTGCTAAAATTCATATCGTTGAGACGAGCAAAAGTCGTTATCAAATAGCCTCATTTCGTTTTTAGGTATTGACTTTTTGAATTGGATTGGGTTTGTTTTTGCAGAAGCAGAATGCTTTAATACTTGTATTTATTCGCATACTTACAAAAATCATGTCCATTTGTTGCGAGGGAAATTGTAAATATTTCCAGTGCTGTTTTTTAGAGAGTTAGCTAAGGACATTGTTGTGTAATTGTGCGAAAACAACCGATCAACGCAATGCGCATGCGGTCTGCTGTGGCGCACTTCGTTTGAGCATTATTGTCCCATGCGATCATGTTTTTCTTAAACACTGAAGCATTCATAGAGCAATACGGTTAGGCATGAGTGCTGCAGGTGCGGCGATTAGCAATGACAATTAGAGGTGCGCTCATCGCTTCTCGCATCGCCTCAAATATGCAGCTTTATCCCAAACCAACCATTCTATTATGAGGTCTTATTAAGGACATCAATTTGAGCAATATGCTACGCGATTGTTCAAGGACAAAACAAATTTCAACGATCTCCTGTGTTAGTGTGACCTTTCTAACCCTTATGACATCGACAGTTTTCATGGTTGGCCTTGTTCGTTCAAAAAGTGATTGAAAAGTCGAGAGATTTTATTTGAGTTCCGCACCAGTATTTGGTACTAATTTTGATTTGCCAGTTACATTCAAAGTCCTATCCATCATTATTTATGCTTTATTATTCAAAAAATATTGCTTATAACATTCGAACATCCAAATACTCTCTTGTCGCTTTTATAAATTCTTATTAAATCCAATCAAAGGAATGGATTTTTTCGTACGTTCACATTATCCGAATTTCATGCTTCTTATTTCACTGTTAAAATTGTTGAAATACACTAGTTCGGGGGATGCTGAAAACTTAAAGGCGGTTTGATGAGATACTCTTTGCATTAGTTTGCAATCGCGTCCCTAGAAATTACGCTTAAACGTTTTGTAACAATGGGCGCAGTTTCGATATCCTATCGACGCTGTTTCACTAAGCAGAACAAATGTTTTTCTTTTTTTGGTTTTACTGGATTGTTCGCATGCAGTTTTAACGTTTTCTAAGCACATATACAGTGTTTTTCGAATTCAGCGATTGTATAGCTACACAGTGATTATCAAGCGATCATAAATTAAAGCAAGTTATATAGGCCTGAAGACATCCAAGTTGATCCTTGTTGTCGGCACATGGANGGGCCTGAAGACATCCAAAAAGTGTTGATCCTTGTTGTCGGCACATGGAATAGATGAACTTATTTGTCGGCTTTTTTTTGTTGCCTGCCAATAGAATATAGTACAGCAGCGTTAGAAATCTTTTCGATGGATAATCTGAGGGCTGTGAATGATAAGAATGGAAGGACGTGTTGAATTTTTATGGCAATGAAAAGAATGAGACTCCATCAACGAAAGTGTATTCACTTTTTGTCACTTTTCATTAAACTGAAATGAGCATTCTGTCTGTCGCTAGAATCCCATCAGTACCATTTATATTTAGTAAGTTCTGTAAAAAGGTTGCGATATCAGCGGCAACAGCAACTTTTTGATGGTACAAAGCAATTGAAAATTTTCGAGTGGCCAGCATATCAATATGTGGTTCATTTGGCCTCCCTTAATGAAGCGTTTATTTGTAATGAAATTGCGTTGCCGTTAAATATATTTCTTTTTCAAGTGCCCCTTTTGATTTGAACGGAGAACGGGCTGGGATGCAGCGAGTTCTATCTTTCGAGGTGGTCACCTATTCGTTCGACATTAAAGAAGCAGAGGAAGTGGTTAATGATGATGCTTATGTTCACGGACTGATATATGATGAACTGAGGTGAAAGAAAAAATTGTTCTACTTGTGCTAAAAACCTCTCGCTTGATGGGTGTCACAAGTGAGCAGATGGGTAGATATTCGCATATTCTGTAGCGATATTTGGCCAACGCCAATAACATTATTTTGACCTATCTTTTTTGCCAGATTCTCAATTTGTTTGGGCTAATTCTATTGCTTATTGACTGTGTTGTGTTGAGTGATGCATTTCCGGTCGTTCGTTTATTTACCATGCCATAAACTCTATTCATACAACAATGCGCATCGCGTCATCACACGTATGGCCACAGACGTGATAGATGTGATACTGTATGCTTAATTAGGGGCGATTGCATTGTTCGTTTATTGGCAATTACAGCACTATACCGTATTATGGGATGATCTCATTGAGCATTATTCAACGTTGATCACAAACGGATGCGTTAGCGCTCTGCTGAATGTTAGTTCTCACTCAGAATACACTGGAGTTTGCTTGTTTATGGTTCATTATCGGTTATTATTCTCATCGAATATAATGCATCATCTTGGCTTCTTTGCATTTTAACTTTGGGATTGACAGCAGTGATGGATGTCAAGAAGACTGCATCCAGACGGAATATTTCACTTCAGGCCAATGTCCTTAACTAAACTTGCTTCACTTATTCCTTATAGTGCAAAATATATGCCTTTTCGACCACAAAAGAAAAGTAAACGAGGAAGAATGGAGCTTTTACGCTTTCATTCTCATCGTTTTTTGCCATGGAGGTGAATTTTTTATGGCACAGACTCAGGTGGGAGTATTACTCAAATGTCAAGTCGCTCTTAATTTTTCAGCGTTCCGTTATGCTCCATCGTCGTCACTGAATGCACTCGCGCAAATTAGCTGTTGAATACGGGCGTAGTGTTTGCGTGACGTTGCGTTTGTCATTTGCCAGTCTCACCTTATAAATCGCATCTCCCGGCTGCCGATCTCTTCGTGCTCTCGTGAGACAATCAAAAATTGCTTTTTTATGATTTGCTTAACCCACCCACTCTCAATCCCCATCTGATTTATGCCAATACCAATTGTTTTGCTTGTGCACATTCGGCGTCACGGCAGTGGAAGCAGATATTTCGTTAGCATTTTTGATGACGTGATACAATACTATAAATTCGTCATTTTAAATCTTTTTTCGTTTCGTTTGCTCCTCCTAAAAATTTAGATGTGAAAATGTTGCTGGTGGGAAATCGGTTAATTAATCACGAATCGCTCTTCCAAGAGCCGATTAAGTGTAAAATTGCGTAATTGTTTTTTGCTAAGTATCCTTCAGGAAGTATCTTGCAAGATTGCTACCTTAGGGTTGCTCAGCATCCTTTTCGCTTAGTTTATCTTTTATTGATTGCGTTTTCTGATTTTTATTAGCTTGTAATTTCTATGAAATTGCCTTTCTTTTGTTCAATCGAGTCAGGTAGAAAATTAAGCAGTGAACGTTTTCATGTAAAGATTCATAGCAAAGCAAATACACGGAATTTGTGTTTCGATTTGTTGCGACGGCACACAGCTGGGCGCCGGCTGGCACTCAGTACTAGCGCAGCATTGGCGAGAACACTTGCTTGCGTACATAAATTATCGGCCCACCCAAATAGCTCTTCCTTCATTTGCTATTCAAAAATTATTGCTAAGATGCTCTAGCCGAGCGCTCTTCCGCTCATGAGACAACTTCCTTTCGACGCATGTGCATCTTGCTAGATTTACGCATAAGCATACTGTGCGCCAAGAAAAAAAAATCGCCGCTTGCATTTTCTCATAGGTTTCATGCGAAACGAAACACCGTCAGTGGTAGAATTGAAGCAACGCTAGCTCGAACCACATTCGCTGATTCCGTTTATCATAAAACAGAATTCACCTGTTATTTTGATGGACGCCAATATTCCTAATCGGTTAAAGAATCATTTTCGGTATGTAATGATCATAAAAAGTTGCGATCTTGTTTGTGAAAGGCTGGTTCCTACTGCTTTATGCGTGAAGCAAGGAATGAATATATGTTCAAGAAATATCCATTTTCATAGTACCGTGATGTGAGAATCTTGACCCTGCATATGGGTGCTTGTCTGCTTGTGGAAAAGTCCATCGTTGCCAGAAAAGCGGTGGTCTGTATGACGTATGCAACTGAGCTGAAACGTGTCGACAGGGCTCAGAGGGAAAGGTAGCAAATTGTGATTCATGCGAGTGTTTCATCATCACGTTCAGTTAAAACTGGCTCAGATTATACCTTTGGCCTTTCCCGAGCAGTGCATGTTTCAGAAGACGATAAGTGCGTGTTGAAGTAAAGAGGCGATCGAGCCATTTCGTGCCGCTAGATATCTTCGCATCTTTCGCATGAGAGGAGCAAGAGGGCTAAGCCAAAAAATTTTCTCAAGCCTCTAACTTGTTCCACGTGATAGAGAGAGCTTCTCGTTGCCATACCAAACCTTCGAACCTTTTTCCCAGCTCTCTAAGCAAACAATGTGCTCGAAAGCGTTAACTGCACGTGGCACCTCAGTGAGGAATGAGACCATGCGTGACTAATAACGCTGTACTGCTGAAGAGTTTAATCTGCAAATGACTATGGCACGCTTTTTTTGGTTTTATGTATGACTGTGGTCAGCAAGTAACGTCTTTTAAATGCGTCTAAAACATGGCCATCGTATGTTTTTCTCAATGTTTTCTAAAGATAGCCCCATTTGAATCCGATAATGTTATAACTTCGCACAAAAGCAACTGCATGTTCCATAACAATTGTTGAGCGAAGCATGTGACAGATAGATTATATATGTGGAAAAAAACACAGACACATGAGGTGAGTGGACGACGTTCGTGAGGATAAAGATACGGTAACGACGATGTTTGTGGCCAGATTCACCGAGACGACAAAAGGAAGCTGCGACGCGCTGTGCAGCCAGTTGCTTACATGATGTGCTAATACATATGTGTAAGCGGTGGGGTGCGATTGCGCGACAATCGGGTGCGATTAGTGCAGTCGGGAGCGCGTTGCTGGGTAGAAGCGGCAAAGCGAGCAGCGTGCGTCACCCACCCATCATAATCGCTCATCTTGTGCACTCGCCGGAAGCTTCTTGCCTCGTCGCAGAGCAACCTTCACACACCACCGTATCCCAATGAGTGTTTAGTAGCACAGCACAATCCTGCACCAATCCTTCACGCCCCTTGTAGAAATCTCTGCCGCAGCCCTTCTCCACCGTTATGCATTCCGAATACAGTCTCAGCTGTTCCATCCTTATCTGGCACTCCTTGTTTTTGTCTTCGCCATCAGCGATCATAAACTGCTTGCGGTTATACCGCCGCGCCACTTAGCTGTCTTCAGATCGCTCAACAGCTGCTGCTTCCACGAAATCCGTGTTTTGACATTATCGTTATTCGTGAGGCTTGTCAATGCGCTAGCGTGCCTCATTTATGGGAGCGCAATTACGTTCTTGAATCCGCGTAATGACCGCCTTGCACATCAAAGACGCCAAGACGAAAATGCCCACCGCTTATGTGGTTGCACCCTCATTATTATGTCACTAGTTTCTCTTTAAAGAGCTATATTTCACAGTCATCATTGCCTACATTTATGACTCGATCGGCGGTGACTTCAAGCAGTGTGCTATAGCGTTAATGGTCACATGAGTTAGCCAAGACACTTGTTAGATGTGGTCCTCAATATAGAAAGAAATTGGTTGTACTTGTCGTCAGAGTGAATGGAACTTCATCTTTGTTTTCATGCCATTAAATATTCTTTCGTGGGATTTGAAATGCCATTGAAGCAGCTTCCCATACTGGGATTATCCATATGCTTTAAAGCTGGCGTGAGAAACCTGCTATCACTTTGACGCTATCGAAATGACATCGGATGAGGGTAGAGAGGGATTTAGGTTATGACTGTCGATCCTTCCGGAGAGCAGTTGTCACGTCGAGTTGGTTAAATATCCACGCAATGCATTGTTTTGCTTTATCGTAACCGACTAAAGTTGAAATTCTTTCGTGTTTAATTACTCAAATTACTGAAATTACTCAAAAGCGATAGCTGCAGTTGGGATGTGGTGCTGTTTATCTTTTGAGAACTGTGAAAAAAATTGCATTTGTTAAATTGTGGTAGTTGTGCTACTGGAATATGACTTTCAACTAGAGAAAGCGGCGAAGGATCGCAACGGAAATTCGAGGAGGAACAGTTTGAACAATGATTCCCTTGGGTGCGAAATCCCCACTGCACAATATGAGTGATAGTTAGAAGTCTTGTGCAATGTGGTTGTGAGTAGTGAGTTGCAGCGGGGGACGTCGAATGGTGATGGATCTTTAGATGGATCACTCTGGGAAACAATAGTGCACTGAAAAGGGTGAATATTGTGGCCACGTTCACAAACAGATGCGAGGTGACGTCAGTGAGATGACAGCTCGGCTACTTTATCTTTTTCGAATAATCGAAAGTCCTGGTGTACGAATATCGGTTAAACCGTCATAAGTAGAAGAACGTTTGCAAGGAAAGCAAAGATTTCAGGAGGCCGAGAACGATGCAAACGCTCTGCTTCTTTTGAGTTTAATACGACCGATGCCTGATCTAGAGAAGGAATGCGTCAATGTGGTCGTGCGACTTGTCCAACAAAAGGTTGGCATACTGCTTCGTTTTTGTTGCATTTCTTCTCTTACGTTTAATTCACTATGTTTATGACAGAACGCAATCGCAAATCCTCGCAGTCGTTGTGTAGTTTACTTAGTTTTTGTTTTGTCACTTCACCAAAATAGATGGCCGCCTTTTAATATGATTTATTTGAGTGAAAATTTGCTTTGATAAGTCTGTTTCCAAGTTTGCGGTAGTAGATCATCATATCCCTTTCTGCAACCTCCCAGCTGATCTAACTCTTTGTTCTTTCACTGATGTCATTTCCATGGCTTTTTTCGGTAGGTGGTGTGACTTTGTTCTTGTAATCTGTTTTGCTATATTTCTGAAATTTTGAGGTTCAGATTTTCTCATCAAGTCAGTCTTACCGCCTCATTTGCTCATTAGTATCATTGAGGCTTACCGAAATGTTGAACATGATTTCTGAAGTGGCATCAGGTGAAACTTTTCAGTAGAGTCTGTCTTTGTCCTAACTATTTTCTAGTTTCCCTGCCTCCATTTCTGAAATGCAGTTAACATATCATGAATTACTATTTATTTTGCTCGCTGTATCTTTTAACTGGCCTTTCTGCGTCTCTGAATCAGCTCATGTCTCAACATAAGTTAGGGTTTGCTAGCTATGCTCTTCTTTGGCATCTTACTACGGCGACCTTTATTAAAGTGATTTTTATACTTTTTCTTTCACTATTTCAAATGTTGTCTCTCATCTTTATTCAACGGCCGTGAAACTGCTGATAGAACTCTAGGTGCTGCAAAAGTTTCTTCGTATTTATTGAGGAGAGTTTCTTTTCTGTTCTTCAAATTTTTATAACATGCAATAGCAGAAATTCGCACGTGTGGAAATCGATCGTTTTTCCGGCCTTATGACAGAAGAGCGATGAAAATATGTCTCTTTTGGGAATGAGAGGCGGGGAAGAGAATTCGTAGGAATAAGGTGTCGATTGTGAAGACAGTACAAATTCTATTGCTTTAAAAAGAAACCCACTGAGCATTTCCAGTTATTTGAATTCACTGAGTATTAAGGTGAGCTTGAAAAGCATTATTCTGCACCTCCTTAGATGCAAATTTTAAAGAAGTGTTCGTGGGAAATGACTCAGAATCTGCTATGAATGTTGATTCTCCTGCATTCGCTCAAAACTGAGCGTCAGCCGTATGATCACAAATTTCATGTGTTGCTATTGATGTGCTAGTTGCACTCTACAAGAGTGACGGTGGCTGTGTTGTATGCTTCGAGTGTATTAAGTGTCAACCAGCGTCCTTTACTAATCATTAGTGCATCGCTTTATGTCGCTCCCCACTGCTACACTATAAGAGCTTGGCAAATAAATAAGAAGACTGCGTGAAAGCAAAGCGTGCCATTCCAGCTAGAGATGTGAGTAGCTCAATGGAAAGGGGGAACTTCAGCGAGAAAAGAGCTATCACTCATGCAGCAAGCTGATATGTCGCAATAGCAAAGAGATCAAAGGTGGTAAAGATGCGTAAAGGTGTTCGATGGGCTACCTGCAATGCAAAGAAAGCGCGATGTGCAGCAAGAAACAACGGGGTCTGTGCATTGGAATGGGATGAGGCAGTGTATGGCTGTTTGCAGAGGAACATGAAGCGTGACGTTGACTGCTTGCTGCATGGTCGATGCTTACGGAGGTGCATGAGTGCATAAATTTTGAGTGCCTCTCCCAGGGGGACCGCTAATGAAATGTCAATATGCTGGCTGCTTAAGACGTTGATTGCGGTGTGCTCGCAGGTGATCACCTCTCGTGCTTGTCCTCACCTGCCCTCGCATGACCTCTATATGGCGTTCGTTCCTCCCGATGAGCTACTTCCGGGCTCCCAGCAACACATGTGCGTTCGTTCCCTGCGATAATAATGGTCTAATTACGGGCAAGAAGCTGTATGCTGCTTATGTTGGAGTTCGGTCACACATCATTAGTATTTGTGGTGATAGAAAAAAGCACATTCTCATCTGCTGCATGTATTTTTCATTATCCAGCATCACCAGAAAAGCTGCAAATTTGATAAGGATGGCAACTTTCTTCCCTTCGTTGTTCCCTGCGTTTTGAAGTGAGTAAAGGCAACATAAATTAAGACGTCCGACATAACATTCACCCTGAGACAATGCTGTAAGCGCCACTGTCACTTGAGTAGATCGACGTGTTTCTTTTTCAAATTATTCATCTTCCTCGAGTGGTTTTTATTTTCCAGCTCATGAAATATACAATCTGACGTTCTTTGAGGTTCAACCATTGGTCGCTGTTTTGTTTCCCTCTTGAACCAATTTGCTTTCATAAGCGTCGTTTGCTTTATGAATAAGTGGTATTTCCATTTTTGAAATACATAAACAAACAAGTAACCGGATGATTTGTGCACCGATAAACAACAATAATGCTGAACACGACCACGATGTTTTCTGCCCTTTCGACCGTGGTGTATGCAGTGGTGTTATTGAGTTTCGCTGACAAGCTCAGTGACACGTGTTGTTATTCACTTTGGGGTTCAAGAGGGCTTCAGGAAGATAAAGTGGCCGTTTAGGAGGGGTTTTTTACAACGCGTCAACGACTGAGGCCTCGCTGCTGGAGTACTTACTGAAAAAAGCGTAGTAAAAATGGTGTAAATAGCGGGCATTTGTTTGCACTAAATCAGAACCGAGGTGTTCGGTTGCTGTCAATCTTTATATATTTTACACCAGGTAAGTGACATGAAATTACATCGTTATCATGAAATTTATATTCTACACCAGGTAAAAACTACTGCAGAGGCTTTCGAGCCGACATGAATTCGATACGGCTTGTGAGTAATATTGAGCAGTGTTCTATGGCATGTTGTCGTGATTTGACGTTAAAAAATCACCAAAATAAATGACTTGCAGGTGTGCGTACAAACGAGTCGCGCAATTGACGAAAACGAACGGCTGGTGGCCGACCGCGCGATCTCTGTTGAAGAGCTTGAGCATCCCCGACAAGATGAAAGGTCACCTCTTTTCACTTTCTGCCTTTAGGGCATTGCCCGGAAGGCATGCCCCTGGAGTGCTCGTCGCACCTCTCCTTCCTAGCATTAAACTCCACCCCTTGCTCAGAAACCCTTCACTGTGAACATCCTCTTCTAAGCGCTCTAAGAGAATAGAAAATTTATCATTAGGCTCTGCCACGTCTTCGACCAAGCTGCTGCAGATTTTTCAGCACCTAGTCGGAATGAAACGTTTCCCGGCGTCTGTTTAATGATGGTACATCGCTGATGCGACTGCTCAAAACTCACTGCGGTTCATGTAGGTCGGTTGAAAAAAAATGACTGAAGCAGTGCAACCCGCCAGTATCGGATGTGCTGTCTGTTAAAGTGGATGGTATTGGAGCTGACAGGAGAGCCATTGTGAGGAATGAGGCTGGGCTGGAACAAAGATAGTGAATTGTGAAAATGGTTTTGTTGCATCACAAAGGAGAGTCGTACAACATGCTTTCGAGGTGAAAGAAATAATCGTATGATTTTTTGCGAGAATCAGCAGTGAGCAGCATTTCGGTTAAGTAAAAGGTACAGTTGGTACTTCCTTAAAATGAGGTCTCACTGTCAAGCAATTTCAGTTACTTGTAGTAGTTTCTTATTTATATAGCTTATAAGAGCTTTCTTCCGTTTTTGTGCATAATACTGCCGAAATGATTTACGATGTGGCGAAGAGGAGTTGAGGGAAGCGAGCTGCTGAGAGATTACTGCTACTCATAATGCAATACAATCTGACGAGTTTTTTAGAAGCAAAAACTAAATAAAACATGTCACGATTTCTGTTTAGCAACATTCATTTGTGTGAGATCGAGAAAGAGTGGTCTGAAACAATCAAACGTTTATAAACTAATAGGTAACTAAAGCATTTCTGTGGATTCCAATGTGGAGTATGAGATTTCAGAAAGCTTCCAAAAGATTAGAGTGGAGTGGAAGAGTAAAAAATTTACTATCGATAGTGCGGAAAGGTTTATCATTTTGAGATCCTTTCTCAACACATTTTGAGGGACATCTTGAGCCAATAGGAGTTCTTTTTTTCTTTCGAGATCTGCCACAGTATTTCTTATGCATATTTACTCAACACTTTACAGATTATTTCCAAATTGATCTAACCAGAAATCTAAACGCTTAAAGAAAATCACCATATAAACGGAGTTATTTCCACAGACTGCTTAGCCAATTAAAATTCGAATAAAGTTGTGCAGAGCGACATCTCTCTCACCATTATTTTCACCGCAGTGTTCAACCGTTGCTATTGAACTTAGTGTCAGTAGTTTTGCACAATTGACAGAGTTTTTTAAATTCGGAAAGTTTTTCCGCAAAGGAGGGATCATCGTCATATGATGCTTGTGCATGCAGCAAGTTTCCCAAGTTTCAGCTCATCTTTTCATTCACTTGTGGCTGCTCGCAATTTTCGGTATTTTTCGCGAGGCTTTCTTCGGGAGATAGACACGCGTTTATGCGTTCTCGGGAAAGAATGTAATTAAAGGCAAAGACGAACACAGAAAGCGATCCATAAATTTCATAACGGTGTAACCGAGAGGAGCATTTATTTGACCACATTCGGAGTTTTGACGACAGATGCAAGAGCATTGAATGGCAGAACGTTTCCTTCAGTGGGAGGGGGGGGGGGGACGGAGAGGATGGAGAGGAAATGGAATGTGTGGTCTGATCCATTATATGAAGCCTGCATATATGGGGCTACTACACATTATAAAAGTTCCATGCAAAATTTCGAGGAGGCATCTTCTCAAATGGTGAGGAAGTTTGTATTGAAAAAAAAAATGCGACCATTGTGGCTGGTTCATAATGAGCAAGTGAGTGCGCAAAGTTCTACGATGGCATTATGATGTGGGGCGTTGCACAGGAATCTTCTTCGATTGCATGCGCCGTTACACGTTTTTTAAAACGTTTCTTTACGGGTTAAGTGGAGGCGCAACAACCCCTGCTACACGAATGGACACCACGTATAGGAATTGTTCAGCAAGAGGCGTAATTCCTAACGACTTTTCGAGGTTTCGTAAACGAAAACTGAGAGATGCTTTAGGAAATACGGATGTTGCTTTTCATAGCTGACTGTGAAGGAAACCACAAAGTCTTAGAAAAAGTAAGATGAATGTGAGAGATAAGGAACATTTTGGTGGAGCTGATTGGAAGAAATCGGAATGAAATTGCCTTTCTTCAGCCAGTCACGAAGGAAGTCTATATCGGCGAAGAAGTCTGCTAAAATAGCAAATTTGGATGAGATGGCTTACTGTCCATTGTAGACAACGTTTCGAAGGAAGCGTTTGTAATAGAGGCACTGCTAGAGAAAGGATTACGTGAGTGGTACATGCATGTTCAGTTGAGATGCATGATCCAAGGGTCGAGTCGCACCTGTGTCATGCAGTGTCCTCATCGAGAAGGTGATGCGTCAGAGAGCTGTCTCTCCGTTCTCTCTCTCATCTCTCTCAGAATTTCACTTTCAAACGCGCCGTCCTACTGACCTATATTACGCCACGCGGCGTTCTTTCCCATCGAAAATGAAAGGTGAAGAAAGTGAAAACTTTTGCAGTGCTCATTCCTCAACACAGCAGCACCACCAGCAACCGCACCAGTGTCCGCTGTGCCCGAAGAGCTTTTCATCAGCCAGGTGATCTTCTCTTACATAGACGCGCATCTTAATCTCACATTGAACTCAGCGGTTCAATCTTTCGAATTCGTTTAAGCCATTACTCTCATCTTAATTATTTCGCTTTCAGCTGAGCGGCAGCTTTCTTCTCCAGCCGAATTTCGTATTGCTGTGCCTCATGTGGAAGTAATTTTTAAATGTTTTCCACTTAACTCATTCGATACTCAACGCTCGCCACCTGTGGGTGATCACGGGAGGAGATAATAAGAGGGACTCAGAGAAATTCATGGTATCGTTTTTTTAGGTTCCTGTAATGTTTTCCGTCGAACCTCTCAGAAGTTCTTATTTTTTAGTCGCCTGTTTATTTTCGTCAAAATAATTTGTCATTAGCCTTTGAAAAGAGCTCGATTTATTAATATTTCCCTCTTTTTTCATTTTCAACTTAGTTTCTTCGCCACTGCATCATGTGTTCCCATTGAATTGTTAGTTCACTGATGGCGATAGCCTTGTGTCAGTGAAGCTGTCTGCTTATCCGGTCAAATAAAGGGATCGTTACTCGCTGAGTGTACCATATTCGTTGAGCCGTCATTGAACGAGTAAGGGAATGTACGTTTGCTTGGCTTGGCAAGCGGTACGTGCGATTGGTCGTTCAAGTATATATCTCTTATCACAGCGTATTTTAGTGCTGTTGCGATATACCACTGAAACGGCTGATATATTTTCAAGCAGTCGTTAACAGGAGCGGTATGGTGAATGTTGGCGCTAAGAGAATATGTTTTTACATGTTTTGAGCAACAAAAGAGGCAAAAAGTGTTGAAATAGATTTGTTGTTACCTCAAAATCATAAAATATTTTCGTTGTAATGCCGATGTAATGGCATTATTTTTTGGTATGATCCGGAAAAAATGCACTTTAGTAAGTGCGCTATGAGAACGTTGCACTTGGTAAACTGTTCACATGCAGGTAAGGCGTAATATTCCCGTCATATCATTCGTTCACGTGGTACAACGTTCCTCTTTTTGCAAGATTGCTTTTTTTTTCTTGTCTCAAAAATGCTGCTCATGTTTTGGATTCATGAAACTGACTTTTTGCATATTCCTTATGAGAATTGATATAAAGGGAAGTGAAGCAGTGATAGTTTCGGTGAGCTGAATGTTTGACAGTTTGACTGTTGTGCTAAACTTTGTTGCACCTTGCGCTGAATTGCAAATCTATGTTCCTTCTTTTCTTATGCGCCGCTCCTTTTTTCTTGTTTTTGTGCGGACATAGATAGACTCTCATTAAATATGCACACCTGACGTTGAGAAATTAACGACATGTTTGAAAATATCTAGCACAATAGATGCGCTTAGTAGCCGAATTGAAATGCACACTGCGTTCGTGCAAATCTCCTGTTCATAATAGTGGATGGAAAAGAAAGCACAGCTAACTGACTAATGACTATTACTGTTTTCTTGGGCGCTGAGCCACTTGAGCAAAGAAGAGTATCTAACATTCTCGCTTGAAGATCCAGAAATGCGGACAAATTAATAACCTTGCATGAAAATTTTCTTCAGCCTCTCAGCCTCACTTCGCATGCGAACTAAAATTCGTTTTTTTTGGGGTTAAACGTATATTTGCAGCGGTCTCAAACAGCATAGTCACATCCACTGCAGCTCGAAGCCGTTCCGCTGTCACGTCTGCAACAAGGCATACACCCAGTTCTCGAATCTTTGTCGTCACCGGAGAATCCATCTAGTATGTTCTGTGGTGATTTTCTTCATGAGAACCAGCTAGGCCTAATGGATTTGGTTGGAGGTGGGAGTGGGGGATGAGGGGAAGGAGGCGGAGAGAGATGCTGATTTGATGGGTTGTGGGGGTGAGATCCCAAAATGCTGAGCAAACATTTATGGCTACCCCAAGTCGAAAACAACGCCATCTCCCAATGAGTACGCGAAATTCGTAGGAAACGCTCAGTGGGCAGGTATTTGAAAAAGCATATATTCTATGAATATGTTATTTTTAGAAGTTCTAAATATACCTTTCTATAATTGCTTTGACCACTGGCGAAGGGTGAGAGCAATATTCTTCCTTCTGCTACTTCTAATTCCAATATTTTTATTTCCTTTCTATAATTTTTTCTTTTCTCAGTGATTTTCTACACGTAAAAAAAGCGTTTTCAGTTGACACTCGCTTCATTTAGTAAGATAATAATGACGTTTTGAGCAGGTGAACGTGACACATATTGTGGACAGCTGTAATGCTTTTGATTAGTAGATCCGACTAGCTTAGGAAAATTCAGGGCCTAAGAACTGAACTTTACTTAAGCGCCAAAAGTTTATGAGTGATGTGTACTTTTTCTGCATCCTTAGTGCATATAGAAATCAAGTGCGCTCCTGTGCATTTTCTTGTTGAACTTCTGATCAACCGTATA